>JACDJE010000574.1:168725-223725 GCA_016647715.1 Pavo muticus | reverse complement strand
TGAAACTGTTTTTGATAGAAAAATGAGACAGAGTAGAGGGGAGGAGATGGATATGAGAATAAATGAAGAAATAAAGAAATTTAAACTGGAAAACTGTCAGGAAATGTAGAAAAACTGGGAGAGGTGACTGTGAAAGACCAAGCAGCATTTAGCATATCTGGAGCACAGTGGGTTCTTGATTCACAGGTAGTGCCTATGGATGATGAAGGAGCACAAATAAATACATTAAAAGGAAAAGACGGAAATCAACACTGTCCTTGGGAAGAGGATGACATACAAAGAAAACTGAGAGTTGGACAAATGAAGGAATTCCAGCAATAATAATGCAGGTCTGACATGGCTGACTTAGAAGTCAGAGAAACGAAATAGAGATGAAATACTCATATGAGTATTGACTGTATTACCTGCAGATGAAAGTAGCTCTTGAAATGTTCTACTACTCTGCAGAAATTTACTATCAAGCATTCTCTTTTGTCTAGTAAGAATACTTCCCCTTCTTTGTTCTGACCACAAGGTTTTAGTAGATGACTTTCTTATGCAGCCTTTACAGATATATATTTTATATGTCGTATTTAATTTTTAGATGATTGGGTTTCTTCTGGCTGTTAAATAATTTTTAACTGGTGGATTAATTATCAATCAAATAATGCGAAAAATAATAATAAAGAGCTAAAAAAAATCACACTGTATTAGTTTCTTTACAGTAAATATGTTATTTTATAAAAATGATAATACAAATGAAAAATAAATTCACAATGATACATATACATAGTTTATAAACATTCAGAAGAAATACACTTGCTAAAATTTTCCCTCTGCTCCTTCTGATACTCTGCTCTGTGACTCCGTTTGGATGTCACACCTGGTTCCCATAAACTGTGATTTTTCAGCCTAACTTATGCACAGAAATTTAGTTTGAGACACTAGTCCTTTGCCCTGCTCCAGACACCTAAAGATGCTGCTCACAACACAAAAGCTTTAAAGATTCAGTGAGATGAAATTTCACTTCAAAATTACTGTTGACGGCTCTAAAGAACGTGGACTGTTTCTATGCATGTTGAAATATTTTTATTTGAAATACTTGTATTTGACCTATGAACAGTACAGAAGGATCACATCACTACAGCAGCCAGGTTTTTTTTTAAGTCATTTAACAGCTGGTGTTAAAAATGCTGTACTTTTTCCTTAATATATAAACTGATCTTGGCTTCTTCTGAACACACTACTGGCTTTTTCCTTCGTGACTCAAATACTGGGAAAAAAAGTGCTAAGAAAACTTATGATCTAGCGCTGATCAAGAGAAAGACCAAATAATAATTTATAATTGAGATCCACTCTTTTAATATGATGCTATGCTACTACCTATGTGCAATATTCTTAATAAGTATCCCATTTCTTAACACTGGTGAATTGTACCTCTACAAAGGCTTCTCCAAAAGTAATGCCTCCTATTTTATTACCTTGGCCCACGACGTCAGAGGCAGATTTTGTTGTTATGGCAGTAGAGGCTGAACCTTCCCGCCAATATTCCGTTATGTGTTGTTGTCATGTGATAGATGGCAGCAAAGGGGCAGTCTGAGAAAATGGCATCTGACATGGAAGTGCTTATGGAGCAAAGCTGTGTCACTGAATTCCCCCATGTGGAAAAAACGGCGCCCACTGACATTCACTGATGCTTGCTGAATGTTGATGGAGACCAAACAGTAGAAGTGAGCACAGTGAGGTGGTGGGTGGTGCGTTTCAGCAGTGGTGACAGTGACACAACAGACAAGTAACGTTCCGAATGGCCATGAAGATTTTTACAAGTACAGCATGCAGGCACTTAATCGCTGGTGAGAATGCATAGCAAATGGTGGTGATTATGTTGAAAAACAGTGTTGTGTAGTTAAGATTTTGCTTAATCAAATACTTTTATTGTGCTCTTCATATCTGCTGTAGTTTCCGTGGAAACAAATTGGAGGCATTACTTTTGGAGCAACCGACATGCATATTAGTGTTCTCCTGTAAATGGACTGAGAAATACTTCGTAATACTACTACTTCCTGGTATTGAAATGCAGCCTGCTTCTCACGATGAGAAAGAAAATCTTATCAAAATGTTACAGATGTTCTTCAAATGATTTAATAAATACAAGAATATCTTCTAAGTAAATGAGGCAAATATGTCATTCGAATTCTCACAGCCTCGATAATTAAAAGCAAGACCACCAGCTGTCTCCTTTTATTTTTTAAAAGCACAACTTGATCTGCACAAGGAATGCAACCTCCTTCAATAATGTTTTCCTTCATAAAGTTAAGAACCTACCTGTTGATCCTGAGGCAAATGCCAGTAGTGGTCCAATATTCATCAAAAACTTTAATTAATTCTGCTTCCCTTTGGGTATCTTACTTTCACCACAGTGGGGGAAAAAAGAAAAAAAACACACAAAACAAACCCAACCTGTGGTCATTAATATCACTCTAAGGCTATGACTATGCTTAGCCTGGAAGACCTAGAGTTTCACATATTTTTCTAATATTTTTTTTAGTGCCATCCAATTAGCACATGGGGGCTGGGATACATCTCAGTGTGTCACCATTGCCATTTTCCTTTGTAATTTAAAGAAGTTAACCTCCCTCTAGAACCTCCCTTTTACTCTTGTATAGCTTCACTGTTTTCAGAGGAGGCTGAATGTTATGAAATGAATGAAAAGTCACACTCGAGTGGTATTAGACTATGCATACAACGATTCACATTGAAAATTAAGCAGGAAGGCATCCAAGCCAAAATTACTTCCTAAAATGTTAAAATATATTTATTGCATATCCTAAATTGCAATTAAAAGAAAAAAAGAGAGAGATGCTCTAAGGCTTATGGTACATGCCAATATTTTACAGAGAAGCGGGTCAACTCCCTTCAGTGCTGCTGCTACTTTGTGTGATTTTGTTCAAATTGTGTTGGGTCAGATTTTCAGATAGCAGACCCCTCCATACCTGCTGAATTTCCACACAGGTGCAGGTTCCCATCTGTGGACATTGCTAACAGCCAGGCTGCTAGAAACACTTGAGAGGTCTGTCAGAAGCATATCTGACTGTACAGGGTTAAAATACCTTCACTATTCTCATCCTTATCTTCTGTGAATCTCAGTCCTTCAACTGTAAAATCATACAGTATACTCTATATTACACAGGGTTGCTGTGAAGTTGGATACATCAGAAACACTAAGATACAGACGTTAGAGTGATCAAAGCCACATAAGACAAAACGCAGTGCAAACTCGAAAGGGTGCTTGATGCACCTTTATTGCAGCACTGAGCCTGGAAAATAAGAATGAACTGCACTGTTTATATTACACAACCTTCCTTACGTGAGTGGATTTTCCAGGAATGTAAATCAACAGAGCATTTGGCTGCAAAAGTACTTTGTAATCCCAGAGGTGTCAGTATGAAAACTTACGGACAGGAAGCACTAGGGGTTAGTTCTCAATCTGTGAGATTCTTTTTCTAGCTATGAGCACATGTTGTCTGCAATCCTTCCAGTCCTGGTCTTGTCCTGCAGGGCTCATCATTTGCTAACTGTGTTATTTGAGGACATGACCTTTCCCAGCATTAGGCAGAAAAAAAGGACTCAATGACAGTTTACACTTGTACTACTAGCCCCTGTGTTCTCTGACACCATCAATACAGTCAACCTTGGAAAAGAGACATGTGAATGAAGAAAAACATTGTATTTTTGGTTCTATGGATGTTTTTGAGTGGAGGTACAGACTTGGACAATAAAAGATCATAGGATCATAGAATGGCCTGAGTTGAAAAGGACCATAATGATCATCTAGCTTCAATCCTCCTGCCATGGGCAGGGTCGCCAACCACTAGACCAGGCTGCCCAGAGCCACATCCAGCCTTGCCTTGAATGCCTCCAGGGATGGGGCATCCACAACCTCCTTGGGCAACCTGTTCCAGTGCATCACTACCCTCTGAATTAAAAACTTCATCCTAATATCTAACCTAAACCTCCTCTGTCTCAGTTTAAAACTATTCCCCCTTGTCCTATCACTATCCACCCTCGTAAACAGCCGTTTCCCCTCCTGTTTATATGCTCCCTTCAAGTATTGGAAGGCCACAATGAAGTCTCCTCAGAGCCTTTTCTTTTCCAAGATCTAACACCACTGACCTTTTACCCAACTAGCCAAATTTTTGCATTTTAAAACTCTAAATGAATACTCAGTAATTGGCAACATTTTTAAAACTGGACTACTGGTCCTGAAAATGTCCTTGCATAGTGTGGGAAAAAACATAGCTAACAAGTTTGCATCCGATGTGTTTGAGATGCTAAATGTCATGACACATGGAAGACCGCTCTGAAAAAGCAGTCACTGTCCTATGGAAGGAAAGAGAAGAGTTCTCTAAGCTCTGGGCTTTACGTATGAATCTGATTCATGTGTTATATAGAATGGCTTGGGTTGCAAGAGATCATCTAGTTCCACCCCACCTGCAGTGGGCAGGTTTGCCAACCACTAAATCAGGCGCTATAGAACTGCTTTATTTGCCTAACGTGCAAATTGTTTAACTGCATTCTCTACGTAAAGAGAAATGGAGCCTGACATTGTCTGCTCTTGACAGTCTTACTGGCAGGCTTTGAAAGAATTACTTTCATGTTTTCATGGATGCCCATGGTTTGGGTGGAAACAAATGTCATGCCTTGGCTCCTTTCTGACACTGTTCCTTTTTCAGTTGCTGAGGTAGGCCTTAGCCCTGACAAATGTATTATTCCTCATTCACAGGTATTTGCAGTTTACTCAAACAGTAATTTCTGGCTTGTAGCGCTGCTGAATGTTCAATTCCCTCTGTTTGAAAAACGGAGGCATAAGTGCCCTGTTAAGTGTTATAATGTGACTGCCCATCTCCACAGCACAGGGAAGGCCAATGTCAAAGGACATTCAGAACTTGCACAACTCTGTCCTTTTGTGTAGCCACCAAGCCTAAAAATACAGACAGAAATAAAAGCTGGAATGATGACTGATTCAAAGTGCTATTTAAAATTCAGCCATCCACTCCTCTGATAAAACAATTTCTACCATGTATTTTTTTTTCCTGAATTGTAGCTACAACAAGGCTGCAGGTCAAGTACAACACAGCTTTGATCATCAGTTTTATTAGCTTCCCGCTGCAGCCATCCCCTGCTTGAAGTACTAAGGGATGAGAAGATGCACAGTCTGTGCTTCTGCTGCACCAACACTCGTGGCAGCCTTCCTATGTTACATACACATCTACCTGTACCATAAACTGTAGTAATGCTGCTGACAGGCAGCAGCTACATTGTGTTTGATTGCTCAAAGTGATATGATTTAATGTAGCTCCCCAAAAGAAGAGGGAGAAGAGATAGTGGCACAAATCAGCATGATCTTCAGACAGGGCAGAAGCAAGGAAATCCAGAAACTCCTTATTGCCTGAATTACCTGTTCTGTACCAGTCAACTATTTTCACTATTAATACAAAATGCCATGGAATTGCAGATTATATTTCTGTTTAGTTTAAGGCTTTCCAATTTAAAATTAGTGGCTGGAATGAGGTCACAGATTCACTGATTTCTGGAAACTATGAAACACTTATTCAAACAAGACCAATAGTTCAAACCTGAAATGTTTAATAGTTTTTATTTCCTCTTGTGTTCAAAGAAAACACAACTGGCTCATGGGGAAAATGTTTCATTTTTCCTAAATTACAGTAGCTTATTGTTGACATAAAGTATTTTGTTGTAATAACTTTTAAACTGTCATCACTAAAGCTAAAATATATTTTTAACAACATTCACAGCTCCCAGAAGTACTAGCTTGCTATTAGAGATTTCAACAAAATAAATTATGCATTTTTAAAATAACTTCACTGTACTTTTACTGTAAAGAATGATGACTTTACTTTGTCAAGAAGTCATGCACTTTAGGGACTTTGCTATGTGTCACAAGGCACAGCAAGACCTCAACTTCAATGCTTCTCCGGAAAACAGAGAGCCATAGACTCCTTCTCCTGTATGGATGGCACTATGCAGAGGCAGTTCTGCAACTTCGCGTTTTAGTGGCCCGCCCTGGAGTGAAGGCTTTCCAAAGCCAGCAATGGCTGGAGGCCTGCTTCCACCAAAGGAGCACGCTGGGGGTTTTCTGGACTTGATCTAACAGCGCTTCTGGAAACAGCACTTTGATGCCCAAGTATTCTACTGCTTTTTAAAAAAAATCTAATCTCCCATCTCAATTTCAAAATGATGTAACTATGATTTCCTTTCTTCATCTGGGGCAAAAAAAGATCATGTTCTGGATGTTTGCCTCCTTTTGAGTCAAACTGTGTTTTAAAATAAAATGGTACAGCAGTCAAGTAAATCCCCAGAGTTCACGAACATATGTAAAAATGTCGTTCAGCACCAGGCTGGTGAGGTGCACTGTGCAGGTCAGGGTTGGGAAAGCCTGTCTTTGTTTACTGAAACCTTTCATGCTGCATTTAAGATAGTTTTCAGTCAATGTCTACTTTGTCTAAAAGTTAAAATCTTAGCAAATGAAACACACGAAAAGAATACTTGCACCCTAATCCTGCCCCTATTTGTGTAAACATTATGACAGTACCTTTCACCACACGAATACATACTGCTTCTCAGATGTGGAAATATCTTGAGTATCTTTCATATACTCAAGAAAATGGCTTTTTATTTAAAGTGTTTATTAAATGACTGACCAACGCATATCTCTCATTCATTACAGGTATTATACTGTGTACTGTGTGCCTGTATAATTACGAGCATTCTTAATTTACTCTGGTTTCAGTAAGATCTGTGGATGTTGAGTGATTCGGCCAAATGCTAGACATATTAACAGAACAGTGAAAGAGTTACAGTCATACTTTAAAGATAAGAACCAAAATCAAATAACACTATAAAACATTTTAGAGGCTTTTCCGTTAACATATTCCCAAATGTAATGCCTGGACACAGGGGTACCATGTTACTGTATTTGTGACTTTGGCTCGTGATTACAGCTTTTACTCAACTGAGAAATATTAAAATTCTCTTAAAATTTCTCCTTAATGGAAACATTAAAATGAAATACGAGCATTTTTTTGAAACCTCGAGGGTCCACCTAAAATGACTGACTTAAATCACACGGATCCGCTCGCAAGCCCAACACTTGCACAAAAATGAGTGCTGATCCCAGCACTGCTGCTCGCTGCCTGCAACGCCACGAGGAGCAGCCGAGCTCCGTTGTTCTTCCAGATGTTCTCTGAACCACACTTGTAAACATTTATTCGTCAATCGTGAAATCACAGCAAGTTTATGCTAGAGTAGGCCTTAAATACCTGATTAATTCTAGAAATTACCAAAATAAATACAGGCTAAGTCTTTGCTCATTGAATAAGGATAAAGTAACTTCAAAATCCACAGCCACTGGTTGCCATGCAACCTGCTATAGTATTATGGCAGAAATAAGCTGTGCTTGAATTTTCAGTGCCCTCTCGCTCAGCCTTCTTGATGTTGTGATACTCTAATGCTTCTCAGCTAACTTCCATTAAGTAGTTTTTCGTGGGGTAGTATTCCAAGGTTAAAATGATTAAATAACTTTTATGGTTGATCAAATATAAGCCCTTATTATACACAGTAGGCAAAACCATACATTTTAATTACTTTGTTATCAAAGATCTAGGTATTTACATTTCATTTTTCAGTTATAATTCTGAATTTAGTTTGACCTTCATAAAAAAGAGAAGACCCAAAATTCTTGCTGTCTTACAGAATTTTTCCCATAAACAACAAAAAAAAAAAACAAAACCAAACCATTAAATGCGGTGACAGCAGAAACACTGCAGTGAGGTCTCCGCGCACCCTATTAGAAATAATTTAAACTGAAATATTTTATTTAAGCATCTTTCAGCTTAATTTTAAACCAGTTTAATTATTAGTGACTTGATGTGACATTTGCAGTCTAAGGTTGAAATATCGGTGTTTGATAATATTGACATTATGTTAATTCAGAGTTCCAGTTTAGGACCATCACTAGCACTGCTGTGCTGTAGGAACTACATTCCAGTTCATATGCCAGTATAAAAAGAACATTTTCAGGTACTCCCCTGAAGTACTGATTGCTAAACATGGTAATTTTCTACAACTAAAGTACACTGATATTTACAGTGACACATGTATTAAAACATCACGATTAAGCAAAGTTTGTATTTTGCATTTTGGGGTTCTGAAATTAATTGAGGAAGACGGATTTCAGACCAAAACATACCCAATAAGGTTTCATATCTCCATTTTTAAATAAAGACCACATGCAATTCAAAATCGATACATGAACCTCTAGAACTTGCACAGGAACAGATTTGTTACAAGGATAAATATTTCAAAATAAAACTGCAAGGAAGAAAAAAAAAAAAAAAAAAAAGCACCAAAAATTAAAAGCCAGGAAACAAACATGAAAGCCCAGTGCCACAATGTATTTGTTTGGAAAGATGTTCAGAGTCCTCTGGAGGAAAACATTTTTTTTCTGCCAGATATAGATTCAGTATTGCTGCTGCTTTGCTGCACGGGGTCACACAGCAACGTTACGGAAAAAAACAAATGTTTTAATTCTCAGAGACATTTTTTTCTAAACTATTTCACTGTTCTGCCCTTCCAGACCTTTACAGCGTCTCCCACAATACACTGCTAGTTTTAAATAAGGAACATATATATTAAAAAAAAATAGCCGCGCTCGTGGTGGGAGGCTATGGACGCATTTTTAAAAATTATTTCCTTTCCATGGTGCATTAGTTTGTAACTAATAAGATGCCAAATAGGAAGGACGGAATTCAGAAGCAGCGGCAGCCCCCATAACCTGCAACCCAGTCCCCCAGCGCCGCGGACCTGCAGCAGGAGCACGTTTCCCCTTGCCGGACCGCAGCGCTGCTTACACGCCTTGCAGCCGCGGCCCAGCAGCTCGGGGCGGGCACCCCACGCAGGCACCGCGCGCTCCTCACCAACACAGCACTGTACGGTCATTTGTTTCGTTATCTCGGGAAAACAAACGGACCCAAACGCCCCCCGCCTCAGCCCCCGTGTCTAAGGGCTCGGTCTGAAGTACGCTCGCAGCCCTCTCGTTTCGGATGGAAGGACAGAGCCCGCGCAGCTCCCGCGCAAAGCACCGGGAGCGGTCACGTCGCTAGCACAGCCCCGTGCAGCCGCCACAGAGAGGGGCAGCGCCGCGGCGCGGCCCCGCTGCCGGCATCGGGAGCGCGCCCCGCGCTGCGCCCCGGGCCGAGCGCTGCGGAACGGCGTCGGGGCGCGCAGCGCGCCTATCAGCGCGGGAGTGTATTTCAGCGTCTTTGCGGCCGTACATTAGACCTGCTGGGGAAATGACACGGAATAAAAGCAAGCACCGTGCTACACGGGGACGGATACAAAGCAGAAAAGAACTTGAAGGAAAAGTTTAAAGGATCTGTCATCAAAAGTTTAAATAGGCCTTTCTCCAGCCGCGGCTAAATTATTGTACTTCTTGGTACTGTTTGCTCCTCGTAGCAATTGAAAGCATATGCAATTTAACAGCAGGCCTCAATCCTTTAATAAGCTGTCTTTAAAATACCTTACATGGATTACCTATCTGCAAATCTGCTTCCCATGCAGAATGTGACAGCATTATGGAAATTGTGAGTTCAGTAAAGATGGCATATACCAAAGAGAACCACATCTGCACACTGTAAGATTATACCAAACATTGGAAGTAATCTTTAGTCATTTATAATACTGCAGAATGCATAATTAAGATTAAGGGCTCTATTCTGCCCTTACTTATGTCCTACGTATCTCATAATTTTTTTTTTTTTTTTTTTTTTTTTTTTTTTGCGTAAATTAAACGGAAAGTAGCACTGCAAGGCTTTCTTGTTCACATTATGCAAAGTTGGTATTCATCTCTCTGCAATTTGGTGCACATCTGAGGAAGTTTGGCAAAAAGGGAATGAGCGCATATGGAGCAGAATCCCGACTAAAAAGGGCCATTCCGTGTCTGCCAAGAGGAGCCACTTGCAAGGAGCGCACATTTTCTTATTGCTTAAAGAAATTAAACAGGAAACAAAAAGGAGTCCCTCAGAGCAGGAACGCAGTTCAAAGAGCTGCTCTGAGTCACTGCTGTGCACTGAGCCCACCTCGACAAACGGAGACACAGTGCCTTAAAGCAGTGAACCGAAGCCAAGTGGGAAGGTCTGGCGAAGGAAGGGCACAGCTCGTGTTCCCTAATGCCCGGCACCTATTTCAGCCCTCAGCGGTATTCGATTTCTTCTGTCATTTACTGGTAGGAGGAGCAGCAGCAGGAACACGTACATAATTCCCATGCTGGTGGGAAGGAAGAGGAGGAGGAAGAGAGAAGAGAGGAGAAGAGGCGATTCTCATGGTAATCAGGCTCCTTTGGAAGAAGCCATGTGCACCACAGACCAGCTCTGTGCTGCCTCTGTGTGTCCTCAGCACCTGGAGTCTGGGATAGTGTATGCTGCCTATGGCCATTCACTATGAATTTGTATTTTATCCCACACTGTACAAGTACTGTACAGTCCTCCATCACTGAACACAATGACAGTGGGTCTGCCAGAGCCGTAAGAAACCAGAGCAGAGTCCTTTCTTATACCTTGCTTCTGTCAAGTGCCTTTTTGAAGTGAATGAAATTAAACAACTGTCTTATTGAAAGGCATTCATTATATTCCAGGACAGAAATTAGGAAACATAACAGTTAGTGGCACAGTCATATAATTCATATCCAGCCTCGGCCTTTTTCTTTGCTCTGGTAATTCATGAAAACCAAACAAAGGCATTTTTTTGGAATAATTTTTACTAATGACTAAGATTCACACACATGGTTAATGTCTGCTCCTTTGGAAACAGTGGCATTTCCAGGACTTGGCATTTGAGGTGGCAGATGGGGTGGAATGGAATTTGCCTCTGGGGTTGGGGCACTACATCCGTCTCCTCTGCCCGCTGCAGAACTGCTTTCTCTAAATCCCTCCTGGTGCACAGCAATAAAGATGCCATTTTGAGCAACCGAATCTGAGTTTTAGCACTTTCTTTATTCTCACAATTATTACTCTATACAAACGTTGGTCATTAATAGCAAAATACACAGCAAATACGCGTGGCACACTTGTACCCTGGAGAGCCTCCAGTGCTAAGCGCTATCTCAGCTGCTGTGCAGCTTTCTCACAGAAGGAGCAGTTTCCACCCCCACGTGGGATCCCAGAGAATGCACCATCTTTAAATGCAGAATTAGCTGAGTAACTAACACGTCGTATGGCAAAGTAAGGAATGTTCTCCATCTTGTTACAAGCTGAACTTGGCCCTCACAAGACAACGCACTGATTTCATTACCAACAATTAATGCTAAATCCTCCGGTCAGATGCAATTTTAAAATTCTTAAAATGAAAATGGAGGAGGTCATTAAATTAAAGAAAATATTCCGTCTCAAAACAATCACAGATAAACTGACACATGCACAGACATCTCAGATGGAGACAACATGGAAAATAATTTCAAAAAACCCCTGGCATTCCCATATATATTTGAAACTGTTCGTTCCTCAGTGTGGCAGCAGCATTCATTTCCTAAACTTCTGAAATCCTCTTTATCAGTGAGATTCTCATACACTCTTAAGAGAAAGTAATGGTAACCTATCACTTTTAAGACTACAGCTTTTGAAAACCAGACTGTCAGAGTACTGCAGGATGTACAATAAAGTGCAAACGAATGGCAGAGAGACTGGCTGGATGTTTTAATATGTTCCTACCATCCGTGATTGTATGATTAATTTGTTCTCTCTCATACTCTTTTC
Source organism: Pavo muticus (assembly GCA_016647715.1). NCBI lineage: Eukaryota > Metazoa > Chordata > Aves > Galliformes > Phasianidae > Pavo > Pavo muticus. Next base: position 211,918 of record JACDJE010000574.1, on the reverse strand, counting down.
AAAATGGTAGGAAAGCCTCTACCAGTTCAACATTACTGCAAATTGAGATCCTGGCTCAATTTAGGGACTTTATTGCCATGGAAAGCAGATTGATAATGATTATTATTATGAATATTTGTAAGGCAACAGCTACTGCAATATTTGGCTTATATTAAAATGATTTTTTTCTTAAGTATCTCGAGCAAGTGTCCAATAATCTGTGTATAGTCTCACTTCTACAAAACACCGAAAGAGATTTCCTTTCCCAGGAGAGTGCATGAAGTGTTGGAGGACTCAAACAAAATAAAAACCTGTGTAAAAGCACATCTTACGCAGTTCCTGAATGTAATCATGAATAGTAAGAGCTGAACATTAACAAGGCTGTCAAAATATACAGAGGCTCATCTGGCAACAGTACCTGCTGCTTAAATTACTGGTGATTTTCTATTGCTTCTTGGTCTGAAATTTTACTGTCTGACCTCCAAAGAAATTAAAAGTTTTATAAATCTCTTGGACTGAACTGCCATAAACTGCCCAATGGTCTTTCTGGAAAAATGAGGTTACTAGGTCACTGCATTTAATAGATGATTTCTTGAGTGAGACTTGGATCACTTATAGTTTGACAGGTTTTTGGCAAGTGCCCTTCAGTTAGAAAGATATTCCCAATCTCCAGCATGAATAATTGTACTTGCATCTTTCAGTGTTTTAACTAAAAGAGAGAAAAAGACAATTCATGGCTCAGTACATCTCTTACTCATTAGTAAAAGCCAAAAATGTTTTTCAGAGAAGGGGAAACAGGAAAAAAGCGATAGATTGGAATACATGGAGGAAGATCATTTTATGCTTTGAAATTTTCCACTTCTTTTTTCCTCATTATCTCTACAGAAGTGTCATGCGTTTGAGCAGCTAGGGTGAAAAAGCTGTTGATGAATACTGGTATGTCCCATAGCAATTATTTTATCACTGTTCTCAGTTCACTTACGTTGGCCAAATTCTACAGAAGGATCAACATACCAAGAACCTGCACAAAGTCTCATTTAACCTGTCCTGTTGTATACATGGTCACTTTATGCACAAAAGCCAGCATTCTTATCACATTAGTGCTTTGGAACTGACTTGGCCATTTCTCTGAAAACAGTACATTGACCAAAGGGATTATTTGGTTACTCTGGGAGTCGTTGTCTCTTACTCTAGATTTAAGACTTTTTTTAAGATATACATTCTGGTCAAGGATAGAAACTAATAATAATTAAAAAAAAATCTTTCTTAGTCTGATATTTATTTTGATGCTGAATGAGAAAGAACAGAGTAATGAGAGCTAGAGCCAGTCTTTACATCATTTCAAAGACTGTTTTTATCCTGCGGATCTTTTTAATTTTCAAATGCATCTAGAAAATACATTCTATTACTTAATTTTTAGTGCCTTTAAGAAATGCTAGTCGTCTGTTGACTAGCATTCTTCTAGCAGACCTTCTCTTAGACCTGATGGGCTGTATCAAAGTAGACTATAAAAACAGAAGGCAGTCATCTTTTAAATCTGAAATGGGGATGATTTAAACTCTATTTTATCTATCCATATACTTCTTTCACTACTGCTTCTGTAACATATGAATTCTGATTTCTTGCGTCTGGTTTTGAAAGAATTTTTACAATATTATATTTGGTGCAAATGAGTTACTGTTTTCCAATACATTATATTATTCCAGTGCACGGAGTGATTTTTTGCAACATGTACCCTGTCATCTCTGATCTCGCACCTAATCATAAGCACTGAGAGGTGCATACAGTAGTATTTGTTCGATCATTTAGGTGTTTGACATTATCTTCTAAACGTCAGCCTCCTGCTCCCTCGAATTGTGGCAGTGTAGAGCTGCAGAAGAGATCATCTATTCCATCCACTTGTCTCAGGACAGAATCAACAATATTCTAGTTAAACTTGGAGTTATTGCATCTAGCCTTTCTTCCCTTAAAGATCTCTACTGATGCAGACTATATAAGCGGCTTCAGTGTTTCAATTTCCTTGTCCCAAACTGATTTCCAGTAAAGAAGTATAGGATTTTTGAAATTCATAATGCTTATAGGACCCTGTAAAGCTGTGTCCATTCATTCCTCTAGAAAAGGAACTATTTGTTCAACATTACAGTTCCAAAAATACGACTGCCTGCATTAGAATTCCTTATTCCTTCAATTTCTTTTTAAGTGCTGCTCTGTGAAATTATTTGTGACTATGTTGATTTTGAGTCATTTATCATCACTTGCACCACCTTCCCTTTTTCTCTTAACACTCCCAATTCATTTTTCTCCTTTGGTAAGAGGACACCAGCGTTGCCTTTGAAAGAAAGCACGGAAAGTCTCAGCATTCTTTGCAGATCTTTTTAACTTTTCACTTCCTGTAACAAAGGAGAAACTCCATACCAATATCTTCACGGCAAGAATTTTGTTATTGTTGCTTACCTGATGTTCCCGAGAGAGAGAAACTCAATTTCCTTCTGCTCCCAATAGAAATAATGCAGGCAAAAGTAACAAAAATTTCCTGCAGCAGCATGGTGAAAGGGAGATGGATATATAAGAAAAGGAAAACTGGGAATTCATAAGAATGGCGAGATGTGTGTGGTACAAATAACTGTGCAAATACAAATAACGCTTTTTTTTTTCCCTGAGGATTTTGCAGGCTTAAATGTCACACATGTAGCATGCTGAAACACACTCAGGTACCCTTTGTATGGATGAAATTTAAAACTGCATCTTTAGGGACTTTGTTTTGCTTGCAGTAGTAGAGGAAGACAGGATCAGTGCTGCAAAATGAGTAATGCTTTGCAAAACAACGAGTACTTTGCCTCAGAGGAGTAATCAAGACCATTATTTAACCCACGCTCACAAAATATACTATACTGTCCTATGATTTACAATTTTCTCTTTTCTCCTTTCCTCTCTGTAGCTACTCCTGGAATGCACTTTCCATCTCTAAAATGTTTGCAGGTACTTCTCATTTCTTCCTTTTAGTCTATCTGCTCTTAGACTCCTTCTCAATGCTGTCTGTAGAACACCAGGTTTGATGAAAACCCTCTCTTTTTTTTCTCTTCTGCCTCAGTTAAGATTGTACTGGGATACAGGGATCTTAGTCTAATTAAACAACAGATACGCCTTTCTGCTTTGTGCCAAACCCCAGCTAGCCTTGCCTCTCTGATGCCAAGCTGCTAGTTCAAGTGTAGATTGGACAAAACAGCTCTTAACCTTCTTTCAGATCTTACTTAAAACTACTTCCACCCTTCTCGTTTGGCCTTTCAAAAGCACACACTTTCCTATCCATCCACAGAGCTAAAAACACACTGTTTCTTACTTGCAAAAACCTTACTGCACTCCTATCTGTTCTTAATGCTGTTATCAATATAATTTTCCATTGCTTTGCCCATGCGATGCCTGCCTTTGCATCCCATCTAATTACCCATTTCTACTGCATGTAGCAAAATATTTGTCGCCTGGAATATTCCCTTCCTCCTTCACTCACATTAGTAGGAGGTCTGCTCCACCCTTCCCCAATACAAAAGATGAGCTTTCAACTCACACTGCTTATGCTTTCCAAAAACTCTGTGCTCTCTGCAGTGCCACTCAGACTTTAGATACGCTCTCCATCAGCATCCATAGATCTACCTTCAAACCCAAACCTCCTTTCCTCTTTCGGTATTAGCTGTTGCTGGTGTTCTGAGACCAATGCATACTGCACGTTAAATGCTCTCTGCTTAATCATGCTGTCTGTCTGCATTCAGCAGCTCAGTTTTTTATCTGGTGCTGTCCTCACTGCAACACATGAGCATTGAATGAGCAGTAGAAACAACAACAACAACAAACTGGCTTCACATTTTTCTGATTCAGCCTATAAGTCACAAAAGCCAAGTTAGCCAGACTAATTAAATAAGGTTATCATAAATTTACTGTACTATTACAATTACTCTTACTACTATCATAGAATTAAGACTTTCACATCCCAAGAAAATATGTGCTCATTTATACTTCCCACAAGTAATGATACATGGACTTTTCAATTAATGTGGAGTTTGTTCCTGTGAGCTGTAAAAGCAGCCCAAAATACTAGATTCAGACCTGGAGAAATTTTTATCTGCATCTGAACTTTGCATTTAGTCTTCAACTCTGATGAATGGAAAAATGGAAACTAAATTCATTTTTGTCCTGAATTCACACACTATATAGTTTGAATAGCTGTAGTGCTAACTCTCCCTTCAGAGAAAATATACCACAAAATGTACACTGTTACTAACCTCTGCTGCAATCTTCTGGTAACAAAAGTATATTTTATGTTTTGAGTTAGATTGGATTCCAGCTTTCCAAAAGTGGAAGGAAAAGGCAGTAATCTACTTTTCTACTCAGTTTTCAAGGTCTGATAAAAAAGTTGTAACAGGACTGTGACTAGGCTAAAATAAACATAGATAGCAAAGCATTGTTAAAAAAAAATCAAATATCCCTTTTGTAAGGTTGTCGGAAAAATATCACTTGTGATAAAATGTCTCCTTCTTTTGGGGCAGAGGATGCTTCAAGACAGCGAATGGAAGAACCTTTCGTCTTTCAGGCTGGGAGCACTCGACAATGGAGTGTGCTGGGGATTAGACAGGCTGTGCTGGAGACGCTCGTCCCTCTGCACACAGCCATTGTTCGGCTGCTGTTATGAAGAGTTGGTCCAAATGGAAGAATTTGGCCTCTGGGAATCTAAAACTTTCTTCTTCCTGGAGGTGATGCTGGGAAGGGCCAAGGCACCTCGCTGAGCACTGTAGCAGGGGATGTTCCCACTGGCAGAGCCACCCAGGCACGGGGCAGCCGTTCCATCCCAGCATCTCTGCAACATCTGGTGTCTGGTTTTTTTTTCATTAGGTGCAGGCTGTTATTTTGATATGACTCTAATGATGCAGACAGATGCAACATCCATGAGGTATGCAGTTTCACCGTGCTTCCCATTAACCTTTTAAGTGCCACGGCCTCTGAGCAGGGCTTTTGAGGCAGCAGCTAAGAAACAAAGCTATATGAAAGCTACCCCACTAGAGATCAGCATGAGATCCCCATGCCCAGCCCTACAGATCAGGAGACTTGCTTTCTCTTCAGGGGAAAGCATCTGAGGTTCTCCAGTATTAAAAAGCAGCAGTTCGCACTTCTCTACACAGATATTTCCCAGCTAAGCGTAGTGTGAATCCTTTTAACTTAGTCTGTTCTGCTGCTCTTGAAAACCTATACTCACATATTTTGATAAAGCAGACAAATGATGATCTAGATGTGAACAATGAATTGGACTCTCCATCTTCCTATTAGAAAAGCATGATCAAATGCAGCAACAAAAATAAACGAATCTAGCTAAACTCTGAAACTGAAAAATAAAATTAGTCACTTACAAGATTAGTGATTTGTGTTCATAAACTTATTTTGTTCATAACTTATTTTCATATTTAGCTGCATATTGGACAGAGGAATTTTGCCTTATTTGTTTTTAAATTTTCTGATTTTTAGACAAAGCATTTCTTTTAACCTTTTGTTACAGAAGGAAGGCCTCTGATATGACACAGTGAAAATTAACTTTTGCATCCATTCTATAGGCTATGCCCATTCCATGTTGTTCTTCTTCTCCCATGCTGTTCTCTCAGTGACAATTCCAGCCCCATTTTTAGACTGAAGTGAAAATGATGCCTGTTTTCACATTATCTATTTTTGGTATAAAGATAATGTTTAAGGTGATAACAACTGACAATCATTTATCTTTAGAATGCATATATGTATCTTTTCATTAAAAGGTTCATCAAAATCCAGCTGCTACTATACCAACTAACTTTTGGTGTTGGACCGTAGCACTTTTGGGACAAGATACAGTGAAAATGGACAATGACACTGTGGTTTCACCTCCACATAATTCTAAGTGGAAAATATGAATGTTGTGTTTTTTATCTGGCACTAACACTGCAGATATTCACATTCTCTTTAAAGAGAATTTGTACTTCAGTACAGTTTGTATATCTAAGTCCATATGCAGATTCATTTTATTTTGGGGAGTTAACAAAACAGAATTTATTCCCAGTTCAGAATGAATATCCGAACTCCTCCCGAGGAGGTTCAGGTGACCAGGAGTTTGGCTCCCGCCGCTTTCTACTCTGCCAGGCCACAAGCCAAGATTACAAGCTGAATTTTTTACTTTTCTGAGTCATTCAGATAAAAGGAAAAAACAGTAACATTCCCACACTGTGTACCACTCAGATAACATACAGACAAATAAATATAAGCAAAACAACATCAATCTTTATGTATATATTTAAAAGGAAGTGCAGTCCTTCAGATCACATGCGCTCGTCTCCCTCTCCTCTCCCCACTCTCCTGTCCTTACCCTGATTTTGCCCTCTAAAAGCAGCCCTCCCCGAGTTTGTNCCCCCCCGGCACGCCGGCAGCCACTGATGGTATTCATATTTCAGCAGAAAGAATCTTGCTGCTTCTCTGCCTCCTCAAGAAGGACAATGTCCGAAATGTCCTAAATATTCTCAGTAGCAGCTTTCAGATAGGGGACAGTTCACCTTCTCCATCCAACCCTGCAGCACTTCCTTTCCCGGCCTATATCATCAGCTTTCCAACGCCCAGCAGAGTTGGGGGGACTGACCGTTTCTTTGTACAACCCTAATTGTCCAGTCGATCTGTGGGACCCCAGGTGAGTGAAAAGCAGCAGAATTAAGGCATTACAGAGGGGACATGCCGCGCTAAGCTAGCACACAGCGTGGCCGACCGGCTCCTCAGCACCAGCAGGCAGAGGCTGTGTGGCGGGATGAGGCCGCGGCAGGGCACAGCCGCTCGCCATCCTGCAGGGCTGCGGCCGCATGGCACCGCTGCTGATGGAGACTGCCACAGGGACAGCGGAGAACCTGGGGGATAAGGATGGAGCGCTTCCAATTAAAATTACCATACTGTAATTTTGTTAGTTATCAGTGACAGGCTAAAGTACATAGCAGCTCAGCTGACAAGAAAATGTCCTTTTGGGCATAATACAGCCTACAGATCTTTGACTTTTTAGCATGCAGTGTCCAGATGGTACTTTTCACTTCATGTTGTGATCAGGAGGAAGAAAGGCCGTTCCTGAAACAGTGGCACTGAAAGCCAGCACAGATCAGAGGCATGCGAGGCCACCTGAGTGTAGGAGGATGCACCACATCGCTGCGGGTAATCCCTGCACAAGGGTCTGTCCAGCAGGAAGGATATTTTCTACATCTATTTGCTGGAGACACGATCAAGTGCACTCAGAGCAGTGGTCTGTGCAGCTGATCGCAAACCCACCCTGCTGCTGCTGAGTGCACGTGAAGAAGGACAACAGTTTATTTACAAGATGTAAAGAAAAACGTTCACTGGCTAGTAAAGCATTTCGCTCAATTCCAGCGTGCTGTATTAACTTAGGAACGCCACTGTATATTGAAAAGTTATGCCCTCTCCGTTATTTCCTGCAGTCTTTACTTCAGAGACATGCACAATGCCAGCCCCCCCGCCCCACACCACAGATAATCTTTCTTCTTCAGTGCAGCGCAAATCCTGCAGCTAACTCCCCTCGTGAACCTGAGTGGTATTGACATGGGGGTGTGGAGTCAGGCAGAAAGCTAGGCATCTGCTGATGAAACACATAAACTACACACGTTCAAGAACAAAACAAAAATCTTCTAAAAGCCTGTGTGTAAGATAAGACTGCCTTGGGGGCAGCTCGAACTTGCGGTCTTGGCCATTTACGCAGGATTTTACAGAGCCATCTATTACAGTATTCAACAAAAAGAAGTACTTCAAAAAGCTTCCTTCTTTTTTTTTTTTTCAGTTGGAAGTACAATAATTTGTAAGTCAAAATTTGGAAGTGTTCCCAGTTTTTGGCAGTAAAATGATAATACTGGGCATATCGTTTTAAAGTGGAATCTCATGGAAGTTAATTCAGACGACAAGGTCACTTTTAGACATTTTTTTCCCTTATGTTTTGGACTGAAAATAATTCCCAAATCCTATTATTTGAAGCAGGGGTACTTACCATAGCAATCCCTGCCTCCCCTGATACCCATGCTACCTCTGAGATAGAGTGCCTTAAAAAAAAATCTTCACAAGAATACATACCACGAGCTCCAGAATTTTTTAAGCAAAGCAAAGAAAAAGTTGTACACCATGAGATCATATAATGTACCTTTGTACTGCTTGGTTTTAAAATGAACTTTTCCAAAGTGTAAGTCTTCTTCCTTTATATAAAAACAAGCAACTTAGAAGAAAAAGAGGTAGAGTATTCTGGGCTCTTTTAATGGGAAAAATGGGGCAGTAACTTCAATGAAAGGGGTAAACTAAAATCAATTTTGCACCACTGTTTCCTTGTTTTATCTTTCACCTCAAACTTGGGAAGTGATGCCCTGAACCCATACGTATAATTTCATGTACTTACAGCACAAAACCAAACAAACTCAGCAATGTATTTGTAGAGAATGGAGGCTTATGGGAAACCCTGATTAAAATACTGCCACCAAAATAAAGAGGCACGTGGGGCTCAGGCAGATCGACTTATCTCTAGATAATTTTAAATCAACTCATGCAGAACTGATGTATCCATGAGCAGTATCACAGGTATAAAATTATATATACCATGAAAATATCTCTGAAGAGCATTCATTTCTTTTTACTTTCAATTTACCTTTGGAGTAAGTTTGTTTGAAAGTACAAATCACCAATATTTGGGTAAAGCCCTTTAAACTGAGGTTCCCCAATGCTCTCTTCTCCATTTCTCTCACATTTCTTTTGCACATAAAACACATTCACCTTATATAAGCCGAATGCTGTGATATACAATCAAAATACATGCTACATTTATCTATAACAAAGTCTAAACATTTCCAGTGTGTGTATTTAAGATTCATTTGCCTGCCAAATGGCTTTGTCTCTTTCCTTGGTTATTGTCAGAAGGAAGCTTTTTGATTCAAATGAATTGATTCCTCAAGCTCAGGTACTGCCGATAATAGGATTTATGACAAGCTAAAAATCAAAAAGTGGTCAGAGACTCCTTTTAAAATGCTATCATGCTACAGACTTCAGGTATAACTCAGAGGCCAGATATGAGACCAAATACACAATATATGAGCTTTCCTGGGCAGCTGTGCTCAGAAAAATGCCAAACTCTTACTGATTTAGAAACAAATTTGCTTGCAAATACACCTGAGAGCACAGTTTTAGAGGAATATTAAAGATGTAAGTATCAGTTCTGTCTTCAAACAAATGCACGTTCCTCTGTGCAGGGCTATTCCATTTTTTCCACAGCATCTGTTCTGTTGAGTAACAAAGCAAAACAAAAAAAAAGAGGTAAGCAAGCTATCTAACAGCAACAAAACCTCTATTCTTTAAATTGCTCCTAGCATTGCTCCTCTCACTAACCAGATCCTACTTGCAGCCTTCACTCTGCTGACTGCTGTTTGCTTTGTTTCTGTGGAAGCTCTTCTGCACATGACAGATAGAACAAAAAGAAGAAAAGTGAATTCTGCAGTGCAAGAAGACGGTGTATAGCGTATCTACTGCCCATCTGTATACATACTTAAAGAGGAAATGCACAAAACTAAAATTCACTCTTCAAGATCTTTCCCTCTCTCTGCCATGTGTCATCTATGCATATGAATCCAATGCACCTCGGAGATTATTATCAGGCAGTGTCCTACTAATCTGCTCATCAGCTCCGGGACAGACAGGCACATTTTAAACATATCAGCTCTTCTGTGATTCTGAGTTAAACTGAAGCCATATAGATAGAAGACAAATACATTAAGCCAGCGCAATCCTAAAGATGATAAAAGCTTTAAGTGATCCAGGAGAGCCCCAGAGCCTAAACTAGTGAACTTTAAAACTGCCTCTGCTGAAATAGTGCAGCAAAATCTCTGTTAAATATTTTCTCCTTTTAATTTTTTTTTCATATTGATACACAACATAAACACATTCTATATATTTAACACAACAGTACAGATGGAAAGAATAACTAATGAAACTAATTCATTTTGATTTCTGCTTTACAAATAAGAGAAAGACTTGGTGTTCTCTGAAAGATTTATGAGGCTCCCCACCATAAAGAAGCCTGGATTACAGCTATGCTTACTTTATAAAATGAAATTCTGCCATTATATGCAAGAGTTCATGGCTGTAATTATTTCAATGCACTTCCCAGTCAATGTGTCTTACACAGCTGAGCCAAACCCTCTCTTACATATGCAGGTCATTTCATAAGAAGTCTAAGAGCTTCAACAACTTTGTGTGACCTTGCATTGAATAACACTGGAAAATTGATTTGGCTCTAGTAATAAAAGACCGTCTGCATTATCTGCATTCTAATTATAATTAATATAACCAGGATAACTGCTGTATTATTTACGATTAGAGCTATGGTGAGCACAGTGTAATAATAATCTGCTACATAATTTTTTATTGATCTGATGGCTTTATTGCAGAAAAAACAAAATGCTACACTGCTGTACTACTAAAATTGCCTTTCTAGACATGTCTGTTTAGAGGAAGAATGTTCATTTAACATTTCTTTTATCTCATCAAATTCCCATAGATTTTAATATCAGAGAAAGTACGATGCTTGCTTGCATGCTTGCTTTTTTCTTTTTTTCTTTTTTTTCTTTTCTCTTTTTTCCTTGACAAAAGAAAGACAAAATAGACTGATTAATGCACCCCTATTTTCCATTATTGTTTCCTGGGAGTCACTAATTCCTTGTGATTCAACACATCTCATTAACAGAATTGGGTCGTACCCCCAAAATTTAAAGCTCCTATATTACAGTTTCCTTAGAAACCTTATCATTCTTAAAAACAAAACAAAACAAAACAAAACAAAACAAAAAACAACCCAACAACAATCTCTTGAAAAATAATTTAACAGAATAAATTTAATTTCATTTCAAAATAATAAGCCATCACTTAGGAGTCTTAAGTCACTGCCTGACCTCACATTTTAACTCTTTTTCCTAAATTCTGGTGAAACAGAGGTGAAGATCTCATAGTTTGGCAAAACCAGCTTAGTAATTTTTGATCAAAATTAAATATCTAGGGGGAAGAGTCAAGGAAGCATCTCTAAGAATGTAAGAAAAATCTGAAAATGAAGGGATTTTACAAGTTCATTATTAAATTTAGAAACTAGATGGGAAAAAATAAGACAATATTTTTTCAGAAAGTAATTACAAAGCACTAAAATCTCTAATGCCAAAATAAAATTTCATGTGAAGTAATAGTAAGATACATCCCTTTGTCTTTTTCTCTTCACATGATCAGCAGTGAACTAATGAATAACTTCAATGGATGAGCTTCTTATTAGGCTTTACAGTTAATATTTACAAGTATGAGTCTTGAGAGTTTATTCTTAGAAATTGTTTCCCACTGCATCAAGACAATATACGAAATTAATTATAAAGATAGAACAAATACCTATCATATATTTATAGCAAATTTATAGATATTCATGATTACATATTATGTTATTAGTAATGGCTGTGGTGATGTTATCATCTATGAAAGAAAGATAAATTCTCACTTTCTTATTCTTTCCATGCATGTATTCATCTCCAGTCTGTGCTCATGGGTGATGCTTTCATGTGTTTGTAACAGCTTTCACATTCCTCCTATATAAATCTGATTGCATTTAAGCCCTACTGATTCCTTCCCAATTATGTTATCTTAAGATATTATTTTACCGACATTTTTTTAGAAAGAAAAAAACAATAAAAATTCTTGCAGCTGCATAGGTATTTAGCTCTCATGTGTGCTGCTCTCATGAGTTATCAATTATTATTGTTATTTTTGCCATTGAAACACAAGCTTGAAATCATTGAAATAACACACATTACTAAATCACACGCTTGTTCTCCCAGTGCAAGGTTCATACAGAATGCTTATTTTCCTCCCTAGAATCATCTACGACTTCTCCATTCAGCGGTCTCTGCAGTACCCCCTTTATCTCCTCTTTCATGTCACACTCCTGACACTAGTCCAGCATAACTCCTTACCTTTGTTTACCAGGAACCTCCCTTCAACCTGCTACCAACAACACTCTTTCTCTCTCATTTACTTAGGTTCACAACTGTTGCCATTTTTCACTCTTCTAACTGAGCAGTCCAATAAGTCACAAGAAACAAGACTCCTTCTGACGGTACTGTGCACAGAGCCAGTCTCTTCACCACAAGGGCCAGATAGAAAGTTCAGAAGGCCACCAACAGCGCATCAAAAGTATCAGCTAAGCACCCCAGCTTTTTCAAGTATGGATGTGATTGCCATCTCTGGATACAAACCTCTAACATGCAGAAGAATGAAAGTTCAGAATATTACTGGAACTTGTTACTACAAAAAAAAAAAAAAAAATTAGAGATTGAGATCCATGATAAATGTTGGTCTGTATGTCTATATGAAGGCTATGGATGTGTGATTCACTGAAATATTCTACTTGAATGAAATTGAAGGCCAAAAGGAAATACATGAGCGCTCTATAGAATGCTACAACTTTCTGTATGAGTAGTTCCCATCATTACCTGTTTTTAGTTTCCAAAAAAAAAAAAAACCCACCAAACATGCAATCATAAGTGTATTTATTCTGCTGTGAGAGGAGCTGTGAGAGGAACAAAGATGTCCAGTAAAGTGGTACTCAGAAAATCCCATGTTCTCTGATCTTATTCCATTCTCAGCTTTGAAATAGTACTTACAAATTAGACGCTGAGAAGGCTGGAGGTCAGAATTATGTCATGAGACTTGTCATAGTCTACTGTTTGGACTAAATGTGGTACTGTATGACTGTGTCTGAGCACCGTTCTCTTCAGTGAATTTGGGTGGGTGAAAAAACAGATGTGCTCTCGCTCTCCTTTGCTGGGATTACTCCAAATGACCTGCTGGAAGAAATACTTTTATTCTATTCTACTACTCTGTTCTACCTACATCAACATTTTGACAGATCTATGAATACATCCTTCATGGAGAACATAGGAACATTCAGTATTTTTTGCTTGGAAGTTCTGTAAAGAAGGCAAGCAGACTATCTTACATCTATTTTTCTTCTGAGCAAACAAAACTGTTTTATGTCTTGAGAATGGAGAGATGCCAAAATTCCTTATTTCTTCATACAGTGTTCAGCTGATTGCAGGGGATTTGTTTTTGAACGTCTTAAAGCCTTTTTTTGTTGTTGTTGTTATGCAATACCAAAAAAGGAATTACTGAATTATTTATTTTTATTGTGTGTTGTCATGGTTTATTATAAATTGAGGCTGGGCTTTTCATGACATCTCAATTATTTCTATGTTCAGTGAATCCATTTAGAAGATATAACAGTTCTGTAAACTCATTCTGGCTCCAAAAGTCAAGCTGGTTTTTTTTTTTTTTTTTTATCCTATATCACTCATCACCAGCTAGGGTGTTTCTGGGGACCAAATTAGGTCTTTCTTTAGTGACAGCTGTTGAAGGCATTCAGTGCCCTCAGTACGTTTGTGCTGATACAGAACTGCTTGGCATTTATTAAAATATTCTGATGAGGATACATATACGTAAAATCCAGTTCACCCTTTCTTAGTTGTATTGAATTCTGCTGTACTATTAGAAATGAAAAGACAGCTTTTTTTCTCCCAACAAAGCTTACAGATTCCATTTTGAATGCATACAATAAATGGATCTATTGACCAGATAGATATTTGCATTAAAGTTGTTACTGTGAGCAGAGTCCTATATTAAACCTGTGAGAGCCTCACAAAATACGTATTACCCTTAAATACATTTAATGAAGCACAGATGCATTCTTTTGCTTACATTAGCTCCCACTTTAATTAAAATTTCTCAACAGCTTAGAATTTTCTGATGTTTCTGCCTATTTCCTAAACTTTGCATTTGAGGTTAAGGCTTTCCATACATAAAGATAAAATTTAGGAAACATTAAAAAGTTTTGGGGGAACTTTGGAATCATAGGAGAAATTCAATAAATCGAAAGGTTATAAACAACAAAAAATGCCTAAGTAAGTGCACTGTTAATAAGTCAGCAAAGAATGACTTGGCAACTTAACTGACACTAGTTAAATTCATAAAGATTTTGTCCACAGTACATAGTGATGATGTTGATTGACTGTAAAGGAAATATTAGAAAAAAAAGATGAGCAGATACTGAAAAAAGTACAAAATCTAAGAATCTTTAGTAAGCTGTATGCTAATGCTATCTTTTCAAACTGTTTACCTAAGAAAACTTCAGGCTTTTATCTTATTTAAGCACATGCAGCTCACTTTGAAAGCATTGCTTCAAATTTTGCTAAGACCACATGAAATATGCAACCCATTTCTCCCAGTTTTTTAGCCCATGCAGACAGATGAAGAGATGTCACCATCAGACTGTAATAATGAGGATCTATTCTATGTGTTGCGATAGAGATATACTGCAAAATCCCTCAAAAATATGCATTATTATTAATGAAAGATGAGGATGCAGCCTCATCCTCCCAGGATCTCCCACATCACTTTCTAATCTGAAAGCTGTGCTTCATCGGATATTATTGCTCAGAATACTCACTACCATTAAAGAAGAGACACTTCTATGTTTTTCTATGCTGAATAGAGAGGCTGCAAAACTAAAAATTGATGTGATGAAACTTAGCCTATGCAAAAATGTTTCTGGACTACAGCAGCTGCAGCAAGGTAAGAACACCGACAGTCTCCTGCGGCCCCTTCGCTTAGCTGATGGCTGAACTTCAAAGCCTACTTTTGGACTATTTAAAATGCTAATATGATTAATAACTGGGAATTACTTTTTTACACCAAACTACACAGGGAAATTAAATTAACCCTCCCCCCCATACTTATGCACTGTAAAGGTTGCAGTTACAAATGACAGATCTGTTCATGGATATTTCATGAGCAGAAAAAAAGGCTAAATTTGTCAGATAAATTATTCATTGTGAATTATTTGCTCAGCTATAAACTTTGCATGTGTACTGTATTTATAAATTTAGCAGGGATCCTGGTGGTACCTTGGGAAGAAGTGCAGTGTAAAATCCTTATATTCTGCTGCAGTGTTCAATTTGTCTCACCGTATGTGTTCTGCGGGTGAAATCCAGCCCTCCCACACACTCGCTGGTTACTGAGGCTTTCCACGCCGGTATGAAATCCAACCCCTGCTCTCAGCCCACCAGTAGGCCAGACTAGCAGCCAGCTATGGTTAACACCTCCCCTAGGGTGGGTGTTAAAGCGACTGTATCTGCGTGATGAAGGAGGTACCGTCACTTTGTTGGCAGTTCCTTGAGTTAAACTTGCTGTTGCAGCTGGTTTGAGATCCTCAAAACCGGATGGTTCTGGGCAGCAGAGGGTAGGTGGGCACAGCAGGATGGAGAGGTGGGCAAAGGCCTTCTGGCTCAGCTCTGCCCACCTCACAGCCTCTCTTGAGGTAAAAACCTTGCCTGGGAGTACATAATGCCTCACCATTATGTGAGGTAAAATGCTGTAATTTTAGCATTTTACAGAAAAGACAGTGTTAATCCTCTTGGTTCTGATGAAGCAAAATTAGAGACTGTTAAGATGGCAGAGGAAGCCTGAAAACTCTTGCTAACTAACCTTGCATCTCCTCCCGCGAGGGACTCCAGAGAGGGGAAAATTGCTCTGAACAAATATACCAATGTGAGCATTAAATGACAAAACAAACAAACAAACCCTGTTTCTGTTGCATACCAGGTTAAATCTCTTAAATATCTTCTGAGAAAACAAGTTAGACAATATCAGTAGCTCTTTACAGGTGAAAAGTGAAATATGCTAGAATACATAATTGTAAACTATTGGCAAGAGAATTTTTAATGATGATCAGACAGTGATTTTAGAGACAGCTAAGTGGTTTTTATTTTAGCAGCGATGGAGAGCCAGAGCAGGGAGATGATTTGCCAGTATATTGACTGAACACTTTTATCCTTTCTGCTGCTTAACTTCTAGCAGAAGTAACTTGAACAGGACTACGGTTTAATACACTAAGGCTTACACAGAAGGTATTATTTTCTCTTTGACAGGGTCCAGTGCTATTTTTACACTATTTGATAGAGAACCGCTGTTAGGTCTCGGGGAAGGAATAGCGATTCTTTAAGTAGGGCTTGCCTAACAGCAGCATCCTCCCTCCTGCTACTTTATCCACCTCTCTTATAAGAACTGCTTGACTCTCCTTTTGCTTTAAAAAACACACATCGTTAACTATCTCTTTGGTAATCCGCATAACAAACCCAAGCTTGTTTGTCCTGGACGCCTAACTCTGACACCAGCTGCTCTGTTTGTTAGTCCCTTCCTCCCCACTCCATCGCCCAGCCTCCCTGCCTCCTCAATCACATGTGTTGTTTCTCATTTAAATGAACAGTTGGATTCTTTTATTTCTTACAAGTGCTGGATTCGCCTTATCGCCCTCATTCCTTTGGGGGTTGCCAATTGGTTTTATCCACGGATGTATCATTTCTCATGCTTCCCTTTTTTCTTACAAAGAGAAAGAACCACTTCGTCAACAAGCCTCTCTGGAGTGGAAGATTAAAAACCTAGACATCACCTACCTTGCAGCGCTACTCCCAACTGGGTTGTGTAAAACTCAATTAAACTTGTCCCCATTGAATACTGCATTACAGTACATTAAACAGAAAATTCTTCAAGCGTGATGACAAAGCTTGAAACCTTGCCTCAAAGCTGTTCCTCGTAGCTTTCTTTAACATTTCAGTCTTTATGGTGCAAGTCTCCCGTTGACACAACTTTAGTCCAGCTATGAAAAATCACAGAGCCCCACAGGGATTAAAAGAGAAAGAGAAGGAAAAAAAAAAAAGAAAGAAAACCCTGTCAAAGCTGGTCTTGGCACTTTCCTTAGTGTATCTATTGAAACTATATCGCCAGCAGAGAGACCTGAGAAGCATTAGAGAGACCTACGAAAATATGACAATTTAGAATAATACTATGTTCACTTCCTTCGGTTGCCTTTATGCATTTGCCTTTCTCCAAGAAAAACAGGGACTTGCAATCTCTCTCAATTCAAAAATTTAGTAACACCTTAAGTTTGGACAAAAAAATATGAATTAGGAGAGGGTACAATTCTGCAAAAAGTTGCCAAGTCAAGATTTAAAACCTCTTCCCAAATCTAAATGCCATTGCTTTCTGCAGAAGTACAAATTAAGATCAAAATACAGAGCTATACTTCATTTTCATGTAAAAGAAATAACAAAACTTGCTGGTAATAGTTCAGGTATTAGTTTCTTCTCTCTGTGAAACAACAAAGAGAAGTCTACATCAAAGTTGTGTCCACCTGGAGTGTTTTCAAATTCAAAGCCTCTCACAATGAGTTATCCATATGATAAGTATTTTATACTAAAATCCCCCAAAAGAAGGGAAAAATGAAAAAAAAAAGACTACCAAATACAGTCAGAAAAATTTCCGCTTTTCTTACACAAACCTAATGAGATACAGCTGTGGTACATGTCAGCACCTCCAACTCCAAGTATACAGAACAGTTATCAAAAGCCTGGCTGACTGAGTAGTTACATTCAACAATCCATCAATATACTTCCAAATAATCCTTTATTCTCTTTGACTCTTTATAGTGATGGATGTAAAGAGACATGCTGAGCATCAAAATCTTTCCTAAATAAGAAGGCCTACAATGTTTGCTTCTTACCTCATGCGTTAAAAGGATGTACACTGTTACTGCACATGCTAAAAAGCATTTAAAAACACTTCCACTCAAGAAAATTCTTCTGCATTTCAGCCATGAATGCCATAAATGATGTATTCACTATGTGGGCTCCTCAAATATGAGCAGTGTTATAAAACACCTTCTTGTGTGCTATTAGTTCCCCTTATGTTAAATATTCTGAGAGAGAATATAAAAATTTTGTATGCAATATACATTCTATTGGTCAGTAAATTTTATTTATCAGTCTGGCTATGTGTTGTCAAGTGCTAGACTGTCAGATGCAGATCACTGTATAAACTCTGAAAAAGAAAGAATGATGCATTCATTTTCAGAAGGGAACAAAAGCAAAAGCAATTAAGCGAGCCACATATTAACAAAATGTTGGCACTTAATTACTTCCGGCTTTTCCTTTTCATCTTCTGAACTCTACGTAAAGTCCTGCGCTGCTTCTCTCTGGTGTTTTAATTTGCCAAAGAGCCCACTGATAATACAGTGTTTAGGATCTGCAATGAAGAGATGACAGGGAATTTGTAAGTCCCTGCTGATGACTTACCCTGTCCTGTGGCAATTTTATCTCATCTATCAAGGGCAGAATTAAGCACCTTTGGGTACTTTTAATTATTATATGTTACACATGCAAGAACGGACTACTCAGAGATTTGGTTCAGCCTGTGTTTGGACATTTCCTCTAAGCACCTGATTTTCTCTACAGCAGGAAAATGGGGAGAGAAAAAAAAGAGAATGATTACTGCACTGGTTATGTACCAGTAGATGACAATGAAAATAAGTGACTATGATGCAGAAACAGAAAATGCAACAAACAAATGCCATATAAAAGAAATATTAGAAGTATCTCAAAATCTGCACAGCTGTTTCCTGCATTTATTTTATATATATAGAATTAATCTGATTCATTGCTACCGAAAAAGTCGTATTTTCCATAGAAACAACAGTTTTGTTGTGTCAAAATAAAGCAAAATAATACAATCCTACAAGAATATAATGTTTAAAAATGTAAGTTGTTTCTAATAATATCAAAGAAATACCGGATTATTTCCCAAGTAAAACAGAATTCTTATTCCTCAGAGCAGAGTTTTTTCTTTGGTGTTCTCCATTTACAGTATTCTACAAAACTCTCTAGCTTAACAAATATTAACACATATTCACTAGAGATGCCACATGAAAATGAATAATTGCAACAAGAACAGGAACAACGAACTCTTTTATTGTGCTCAGCTGGACACATGCCTCTACTAGCTTATTTTTTGGGTGTGGGGGGGTTAAGCTAACTAATTCATCGCAGCATGAATCACAGCCAACTTTGTTACTGTGTAGAAGTGACACAGTTTGATAAATCAGCTGTTTGATTCACGGTGTATAGCTAAAATCTGATAGGACCATTTCCAAAACAGAGAATTAGGTTCAGAGTTACTGTTAAAAAATATAGTCTGTTGGTTTTTAGTAATAGTGGTTGGAATTTGCCAACTGGAAAAGTGAATTGACCCAAATTTCCTCCAGAAAAAACAGAAGGTAAAGAAACTACATAAAAATAAAGGATGCTGCTAGATATTAATGGCAGTCTGTCAGGCTAGTGTGCTCAAATGAAACCTCAGCTAATCAGCTGCTATTAATTCTTCTTTAAAACTAACATATCGGAGACAAGACAGTGGCCATGATACAGCCACACACAATGGACACACAGAAATAGCAGTCCAAAACTTAAGAATTTTCTTCTGTATGTTCAGCTTAAGGACCAACTCTTCAGTTTTTCATGTACGAGCTTAATCGTAGCTAAAGAAAATGCTCTTGTTAAGGAGAGAACTTATCAATGTCTGCTTTTAGATGCACCTCAGGTTTGGAAACTCAAATCTCTCTGAACAATCAGGCTTTTAAGCATGGATCTATTCACTAGTTTAGACTTTGCAATAATTAGCAACACAAGAAAAATCCAAGTGCTAATGCTTCGCTTTGAGGAACATGTACATATGTTCTTAAAGAGAAGAAGGTCATGTATCAGCTCATCACTTTTTTGGAATCTTTTAGCTGAATATATTATAGATTTTTTTAGGTGTAAGAGATCTGAAATTATTTTTTCTCCTTGAAATCATTTAGGAGTAATTTTCCAAGGGAGAGGAATGATCAAGTTTTTAGTAAACTGGACCTGCACTTAAATATACAAAGAAGAGTCAAGTTGCTTAATTTCTGAAATTAATCAATTTGTCATATTAAGTCATAGATTATTTAAGTTAAAACCAAGGAAACAGAATGCAAAATGGTGTTTCTGTTACACACATTTCTGTAGGACAAAATGAAGGGAAAGTAAATAAGGAATTATAGGAAGTATATCAGAAAGACAGGAGTACCACACACACAGGAAGCACATGATCACATTGTGGCAAGCCAGACAATTGTCATGTTTCACGTGTAATGGTCCAGTGGGTGTAACTGAGAAATAGCTTGTGTGTACAAAAACATTTCTCTCACCTTGAGTCACTGCAGAGCTTGGGACATACAGGGATTTACATAGAAAGCACATGGAAACTAACTGTATTTAGTTGACACCAGCAGATCTTCTGAGTTAGTGCAAAGAGTCAAAAGTGGGTTACAAGAAAGCAATAAAAACTCTTCATTCTGTAAACTACTCTTAAAACTTCAACTTTCCCCCTAATTTATCTAGTTAAAACCAAATAAAATACATAATACTCTGCATCACAAAACAGCTTTCTTAGTAAATTGCTGCTGGACCACTGGTCCACGAAAGACTCTACGGATGGGGTTCTGACATATAGCCAGCTCTTATTTAGCCCTAATTAATTTCTATTTTATGAGGGAATGGAAGATAAAAGTCTTGAAGTCATACTTCAGGCTACACTTTCCACCAAAGTAAGCCACTGAAAAATATCATTGTTTGTGATTTTATACTTCATTTGCTCCAACGATAAATATAATTTAATTGAACCTTAATCAGAAAACTGGCTTAGCCTTAGCAATCTGTCAGTCTTATTTTAAATTTTCATTTAATTGTAACTTGAAAATGCATTTAAACCTCTCATAATTTAAATCCATTAAAATGCACGTGCAGCCACCATAAAAGCAAGCTTCTTCATATTTAAAATAGCAGTTTATTAATAGAAGATGCACTGTGAACACTTGAGGCCACTGTCTCATTTTCCTACTGTAAAACAATTTCTTTTCATCTCATACTTTAAGTTCAATTGTCCATACAGTAACAGCAAACTTTCTGGCTGGCCAAAGACACAATTGTCTTCCAGTTGTCTCAATTTCTGAAGATTTGTTTCAGCTAGCAGACAAAAAACAATACCTCAACACAGTTTCAGAGTCCAACATTAGGGCATACCAGTCAACTCCTGTTAACACTGCGATCTTTGGTTTTCTCAAGAATGTCTTTCATCTGTTCAGATTTTGCATAATTTGTCTACTGTCCTTACTGTTCAACAGTACACTTCTACCACGTTATTTTTATATATTCAATTGAAAAAGCAAATTTCCAATCTGTGTGTTACTATATCATCACTGTTACATAAAAGAACATTCTGTTCACCAGAATATAGAGAACAGTATGTACTGTTGTATTGTGGTACCTATGTAGTTTTATTTTTCAAATTAGTTACAGCTGTTACAGAAGCATCTAATTTTCTGAATACACGTCTCATCTAGTGTTTCTAATACAATCCAAGTTTTCAGTTTTCTTTTTACACTGGTTTGCACTCCCTAAAATGTAGATTTGTCTCTGTCATCTTCCGCATTCATCAGTGTATTGCAAAACCAGTGATCTCCTGTAATTTATAAAGCTAATACTACCACTTTCCTGAGTGCTAGCACATACTCTCTGTCTTCTACACGGTTACCCAGATACATAATATTTTCTCTCAAAGATTATTAACCTGTGAAGGTGTAATTGTTCAGAACAGCTAGAGTTGCCTACGCAAGTTGCATAGATTTCAGAATTTTCTGTGGCTTGAACAAAACACTTTAAGTAAGACCAGAGTCACTTTATATGTATGTATGTATATGTTTACTATGATACAATCACAGGAAATTTTATGGGCAATTTCTACTCCAGCAGCAAGCCTTGGTTCTGCAGGCCACCAGCCACTTAAGTAATGTGTGTCACGATTCATTCACAGAACATCTTTACTAAACCTGCTTCAACATCACAACTTGCTTCAGATATCACCATTCTGGCACACTGTAACATGCATTTCTGTTTGTCAGCATCACATTACCCTCCATCCTGAAGGAGCGAAACTGAAACAAGGAAAAAAAAATCAAATCTAGACCAGCTTTTCCATTTTTTTTTCCTCATCTTTTTGTAACAGGAATTACACCGTGATAAAGCTGCTAAGTTCTCTCCAGGTCAGTGGTAACAGGGTTCATTTCTTAAGCATTAAACATACACTGGTTTGCAACTTCTTCATACTTTCTGCAGTTCTCTTCAGGGAAGACTAAGATGGTGGGAAGATTGAGACATGCCCCAACAGGAGAAGGGCAGATGCAAAGCAGTGGAAACATCCTGCCTTTTTTTTTTTTTACAATGGGCACTGCAACAGGGCTCCCAATGTTTTGCACCATGTTGGAGCTCTTTCCCTAACCTCCCTCTTCCCTCCTCTGTTTTACTACACATACTTCATAACCTGACCCCAATAGGAGGATGAAATTGCCATTGCATTAGGAATAAAAGATGTGAGGTGCACTGAAGGCCCCAGGCCCATGGTGCCCCGCGGCGGAGCCCTGCTCCTTCTGGCCTCTGCCTGCCATAGGGAGCAGCCCTGGAATACAGTGAGAGAAGGAGAGAAATGCTAACATTGATCTTAGGATGAGTGAGTGCACAGACTGATCTTCTGGATCAATGGAGAGGTCAGGATTCATTCACAGAAGATCTCTGGCTACAAATCTTGGGTAATTTCTGGTAGACAATGGAGGGAGACATACCTAGGAATGTGACTGAGGATTACATGCTGATCGCAATTTCTGTTTAACCTGCACACTAGAAGAGGTTTTTTAAATCGCTTTCAGTTCTGAAACCATTATTTCTGAGCATAAAACATATCTCAGTGTCTTTAGTATTGCAAGAAGAGCTATCTATTTCCTTAAACATACACATTGTTTTTATACTTCTCTGATGTCAAGAAGTAACTTTAGATTCCTAAATTAACAATGAAAAAGAAAAAAGAGCACAGGTTGCTTTTAGAAGTAAAACAGATGTTAAGTACTTTCAATAAATAAAGTAGGTAATATCCAATACATGGTTAGGGTGTTGGAGATGTGAGAAATGCCAGCAATGTCGTCGCTCTTCGTGAGCACAGCAATCACCTGCCAGTCTCCAGAGACACAAGAATTTGAGCTTAGGGACGTACCAATAAATGATGGTCTTGCAGATCAATTAAGGGGCTGAGGGACACTTGAATTCCTTCTCTCGTGTCCTAATAACAGTCCTCCTTGTAAGCAGCTAGAGTCAAAGTACATCCAACATGATTTTAGGATTGTGTTCTGGGCAGTTCGGCTCTACAGCCAGCATGGCCATTGGGACAGCACTGCACAGTTCTCCTGGGAGCTATGCCTGGAGTGGTATAACAGTCTTCCCTTAATTGTTACCATCAGGCTTAACACATTCAGAGGTAAAAGTACGGAAACATCAGCTCAATCTGTAAGTTACATACAGAGCCCCCTATAACTGGGAAGAATATATTTCCAGATGTTTTGAGCTTTTGTTTTCACATGGCACATCTGCCACCATTAGTGTGTCTTGTACCACAAATGGGAAGATTTTGACAAGAACCGCTACAGAACAGGCTGCAGATAAATCCAGTCTTGTTTCCTTCCATACAGACATTTTTATGCGCAGCACCAATGGAGCTGCCTGAAAAGAGTGACCAAGGTTTGATTTTAGGCTTCTAGGTCATGGTTTCACCTTGACAACAGCTCTTTCATTTCAAGCAGTAACATTGGCCAGGATCCCTAAGGTGTTTTCATTTTTGTCAAGAAGTGAAAAAAAAGCAGTATGAAAAAATGATAAATCTTAATTCTCAAGCTGCAGGACTATCTCTGTGTCTCCAGCACAAAACTTCAAATCCAATCCAGGACCTGGATGTGTATTAGAAGTCTGCAGATTTAAACCTTGTCCACCATGATCAAAGTGGATTTATGGAGCATCATAACTCTCCAGACACCATCCAGCAGCTTATTAATTTAATAGACTCCTGTCCATTCCATGATGTTCCTGCCCTGACAGTCTCTCAAGATAAGGCAAAAGCCTTTTGACAGGACAGAGTGCATATATATTTTCTTCTGTTTTCTTGTGGATGGGGTTGTCGACAACTTGAAATGTGTGGCTCAGCAAATTTGGGAGCTTTTTTTCCTTCCCTTTTACTTTGCAGGTAAGTTGGGAGAGGTAACATTACCACGAGCCACAGGGGTCATGAGGCTTTAGTTCAATGCAATCCTCAATATTTATTTACAATAATGGATTGAAAAAAAAAATTAATTTAAAAGGAAATAAAACACATTTAGCATCTCTGTCATATCCTGAAAATAACGATATTTTTCTCAAAATGATTTGTAAGTGACTGATTCTACTGCAGCTGACTTCGAAAAATGAGGCACAAATACATATCCTGAAAAAAATAATCTCTGCAGGATGCTTGTATTTGTTTTTGCCATTGGGTCTGAATACTTGAAGCAGTATTTCTTTTCACAAGGTTCCAGTGTGAAGTACAGACTGGGGTCTTTTCTATCCCTAACGTGTCCTTGTAAGTGAGTGTTAGACTTTCTTTACAGCTTTTTATAGCTTCAGTCCAAAATATGTCATTCTCTACAAATCTTGTCAGTGTTCTACCTATTTCCTTGCCTCCTCAATTGAAAAGGAATTCAAATTTCAAATTATGAAACAAGCTACACAGTAAGTGACAAGAACATAAGGAAGAATAAAACACAAAAATAAATGCATATATAGTACATAAATGAGAACAACCTAAAAATATCACTTGTCTGTTATGTGAATGAAATGCAAATAAGGAACAAAGGAATTTTCATTTAAGAATAGAAATATAGCCATACCTCTGTATTTCCTGTGGTCTTCCCTTTACTATTTGCATGCTTAGAATTTAGAGGTCATGTAATAATTCAGTATATACTATGACATAAATACAAATTCAGTGAAGATGCACAAAATAACCATATTTCTATAGATTATTAAAACCATATGCAAGACCTTAACTTCAAAACTCCCTAGCACAAGTAAGCTCTCATTTTTTATCAGCTCTTCCATGGACTTTTCATATTAGGATATTAGGATGGAGTGACAACATCAGTGGATGGGGTGAGGGCGATGGATGTCATCTTCCTGGACTTCTGCAAAGCCTTTGACATGGTCCCTCACCACATCCTTCTCTCTAAATTGGAGAGGTATGGATTTGAAGGATTGATTGTTTGGTGGGTTAAGAATTGGTTGGTTGGTTGCAGCCAAAGGGCTGTGATCAATTGTTCTGTGTCAGGGTGGAGGCCGGTCACAAGCGGTGTCTGTCAGAGGTCGGTCTTGGGACCAGTGCTCTTCAACATATTTATCAGTGACATAGATGATGGAATCAAGTGCACCCTCAGCAAGTTTACAGACGACACCAAATTGAGTGGTGCAGTCAATACACTGGGGGGAAGGGAAGCCATCCAGAGGGACCTGGACAGGCTGGAGGAGTGGGCCCATGAAAACCTAATGAGGTTCAACGAGGCCAAGTGCATGGTGCTGCACTAGGGCTGGGGCAATCTGTGATTCTATGATTCTATGATTCTATGATACGCCTTACGCGCATTTCAGGAAGTACTCAGATTTTCCATGTAGTCTGTTGATACAATGAAAGAACAAAACAAAAATCTGTAGCACCACCAAAGGCTTCACAGGTTCTTCAGCTAATGGAGGCACCCATAGGGACTAGCAGTCTTCCAGTAGATACCACTGTTTTCTGACCATTTGCGTGGAACAGACTAATGAAATTCACAGAATTTGCTTTTTATAATGTGGAAAAAAGCCCCCTGCAATCTGAAATATATGCTCCAAGTTATCCTTTGGCCTACTAAACAATTTGTTCCCTGACCCAAAACAAAAATGATGTTTTGATGTTGCAGTGTTTAAACACCTTATAATGTCTGACCTGTTTCTCATTAGGGTCCCTGATGTTATATGTCTGCAGAGCAAAGTACCATTACATTGCCTTAAGCTGCACCAAAAAAGAGTATTTGCTAGCTCATTCACTGGGAGAAAATTCTATCAAGGACCTCACAGAACAATTAAGAAAAGTAATTCCTTCTCACTAAAGAAAAATTTTTAAATCCTTCTGTTATAACAACTGACTTTTCTTACATGTTGAAAAAGTAGACTGAGTACTTTAAATGAGGAATATTAATTAAAAATGACCTCCGATTCTTACTAGAAATCTCATGTAACCTTCTTGCAGCATTTGTATCTTCAATGCCATTAGCCAAATAACTCATCCCACACTTCTGCAGTACTCGAGCAGTTTTATGTAGGTATTTACTGCCTGATTTTGTCAGCGTTGGGGCAGAGCATGGGCAAGCAGTGCTGGCAGAGCTGGGTGCCCAGCGCTGCAGAGCCTATCTCCTGCTCTTCCCTCTTGCTTGCTGCCTTGCCTCTCATTTCCTTTTATAAATTAGCTGCATGACACAGTTTCAGCGTGGGCAGCTGTCATTTTAACTAATCTCATCCCGTAAATCCACCCTAGCAGGCCTATTCTCTATTGTGATTGGAGAATGGACATTTTTGGGCAGCTTTCAAAAGCAACATCTGTTAAGAGTAAGCACCCAGTCTTGAGCTCATGGGGAAGTGCTCTGCACGACATTTCCCCCCTATTTATACGAGAAAATGAAACCACTTGCTTCTTGTCCTTAGGCAACATCGTCCATTGCCAGAACTTTGTTATGGTCTCTCCATGGGCCCTGGCTGATTTCGCTTGCAGAGGGATGGAGGCTTTTTATGGCATTGCTATCATGTGGTAATACCATCGGGGCAATTAACAGCTCCAGCCCCTGGAATTATTCACTCCCATCTCACTTGGGAACCACATTGGAGTAAGGAAATTTTTTTCTCCTCATGAATCCTCACAGTAATAACAAAGGCATAAACTACTCAGCGAGGCCAGGCAGTGAAGGAAATAACATCAGTAAATCACTCATGTAAATACAAAAGCAAACAGCGCCCAACGTGACACGGAACAATAGGAAGCTCTGAGGCAGGTGAGCTGCGGTCAGCTCGTCCCATCTCCAACCCCACTCCGCCCCATCCCGCTGCCAGCTCCCAGCCATACGCCTTCATCAGCCACCAGCTGCCGGGCCCAGCACGCCACATAGCTACCAGCCCCAACCCGCGCCAGGAGCCGCCATGGCATTGCACAACACGACCAGCCGGTCCCAGCCACAGACTCAAAGATGTTGGTTTTCCTGCACAGAGTTATCCTGTGGTGCTCTGCAATCAATTACTGTTATACCACCATCATTAATAATTTTCTTAATGAAAATGATTCTGTTGATCTCCGTTGTATTTTAATTATCAGAGTTAAGCATAATTACACTGCAGCTCTGAGCTGGCATGTAGACTCCTTTAGGGCGCAATTTTGTTTTAACACACTGATAATGTAATTTTACATTGTGTCAGTTGTTTAGTTATTATCCAGTCGTACAATTCCGCTGTATTCCTGATAACAGATAATAACCTTAGCACCTCCTATATCCTGAAGTCATTTAAAAAGCAATATTGGAATTTCACAACTAGCTAACTTAATCGCCTTATGATTTTATAATTCCCACAGCTAAATATTTGTACAGGCACCCTGTTTTAACAATGCCACTAAACATACGGTATCCATACATTTCACATAAATGGCTCAAATAATATCTATAAAAACGTCTGTTGTGAGCGTGGTTATCAGTCTGTGCAACTGTAGTTTTTACACAGTGTCTATTCTTTTCCATTTTTTAAAATCTCTTTCGGTCCCAAGGAAAGATTTACAGTTAATACCCCATGCCTCCTAGGCTGTCGAGGGGCTCCTACCTCTGGTTCTAGGGATTTACCAGACCTGGTGCACAGTGGTGTTAGCCATAAATGCTTCTCAAGTACACTGCAATGAATTCATGCATTAACACCTTCTGCAAGATCTTACTTGGATTACTGATATTTTGCAGCTTTTTGAAGAGATTCTTAATTCTACACAAAGTAAAATTCCTAAAATCTCTCTTAAATTTCAGTTATTACATCTAGGACATCTCTTAAATTCTATAAATTGAATTGAAACTATTTTTGAAACACGATAGAAATTTGACATAACTATTACAACAAAAAGAGCATATATTTTAAATTTAATTATAGCTGTAAAAGTTTCCTTTAAAAAGCATAGAATGCAATAATGACACATGCCATAAGCAGCCAGTTTGCATCAGAGCTTGTAAAAAGGGGCACTAATTAACTGTTTTTCGTTTTCCTGATTTGTTCTAGTGCTGGTGAAATGTAGATACAAAACCTACAGACAGAAATTGGTGATCCTGGACTAAACAGAATTAATTTCAGACACTAAATAATTATTTCATAGCTATTCACTCCAAAAGTGCTCTGCAGCGTGATTTTAAATAACCAATTTCGTAATTTAAAATTTAACTTGAATTGTGATTTCACTGTAACAACAGAGCAACATAATCCTGGACCAGGCTCTGAGCAACCTGATCTAGCAGTGGATGTCCATTGCAGGGGAGTTGGACTAGACGACCTTTAAAGGTCCCTTCCAGCTCTGAGGTTTCTATGATTTAATATATGTACTTGATATATATATATACACACATACACACACGTGCACACGTGTTTGCTTACCTAGTGTATGTAATATGGAGAGTTTTGAAGGCAAACAGGGAGCTATGTGCCCTGTTGGGATTCATTTTCAATAGGAACTACATGGCATAGGAGCTATACTATACCTCTTCTGGGATTGAAAATGCCCCTGTGATCATTCTGTATGCAGTGCGTGGCTGACTAAGGTGTCTTTAGCCTCTAGTGAACTGGAAGTCAGGCTGACAGTCCTGTGCTCTTCTAAAAGATCTGGGAAAAATTATATTCTCAAAGATTTCACTGTATTATTACAGCTCAAAGGAAATATGGCATGCACTTCCAAGTCAACTCATTGACCAGTAACATGTTCTGATAGCAAATTCTAAAACTTATTTTCCTCTTAGAAATGTGCCAATTTATTCCACTCATCTTATCTTGGATATAGTGAGAAAAACAGCTCCCAGGTGACCAAATCCGCTACATGTACAATTCCACACATTTGTTCAGCTAATTGCTTTCCAAAATAACAATGTATTGCTAAACAAGCTAACAAAATTATACACATGCAACTACGAAATAACATCGAATTACAACTTCATGCCAGCTGACACCATTTCATTAGAAGTAATGGCACTGTGGGAGACAGAATGCGAGCACAAATCAAGGCAATGTGATCTGGAATGATGAGATACAAATTGAAGGAAGAAACATTATTATATTTATTTATTTTACCATCTTCTATTTGACATTGTTTTGTGATCCAAGCCAATTAATCTTTGTAGTACGAAAATCCCAGCAGGCCTCAAGGCAAGGGTAGGTGCTTAATGAACAACAGTACAGCCAATGCCAAGTGCAAAGAGATGAATAGAACTCATTGAAGGTACAACTTATTTCCTACATAGTTTAGTCAAATTCCAGGTTTTTAACATGCATTTATAACCTAGGGTGCACATCTATCTTGATCTCCAGTTTTCAAAGGCAGCTGCATTGTGTGGTAGAGCTACCAGAATTTATCTTGAGCACTGTATGACTATTACTCTACATTCTTAATGAAGTACTAAAATAACAAGTATCATCAGTGAAGCAAAATCCAGCACATCTGAATGAAAAGAGTAATGTTTTGGTCTGCTTAAATTGTGTTGAACCACAGAAAGTAAGTTCTTATTATTATAAAAGAAATCAATAGATTCAATCACACAGCACTGAAACTGTCTAATGAATTAGTTAGTGTTTGTAACGTACTTTGAAGATGAAAAGTCTTACTGGTATATATGTGCTAAGTATTATTATAATTACAGAAAGAATATAATACTTGATAAGACAGCATCCTATGGGAATTCAAAGAAGTTATATTTTAGACTGAAAGTAATTTCTCATTACATTAAAAACTTGTTGCAAACTTATATTCAGTACTATCACAGTTCAGTATGCAGGAGAAAACCTTCCCTATATTGCAGCACTTTGCAACTTTCTTCACTTGGGCAGCAATCAGAAAGCTGTGAAGGAAGGGCAGCTCAACCCTTTTTAGCTGTGAGCCCAGTCCTTTAGTACTGCAGGTGTTTCAGGTTGCAGAATGAATGTGTTGGCATTCTGTAATTATAATAGAAGGAATTTATAAGACCCTGGTGTGCAACTCATTTTTAACATGCAAATTCCCTGTTTTCAGCTTTTCAACTTTCAAAGGCTTGTGGCAGTTTAAAAGCAATCCTCTTATAAGTGTATAAATTGCAATGATTATAGGAACAAGTTGTAATTGTTTCTAGTAACTTTTTAGGAGTCTTTGATGTTATGATTAGTGTTTTGTATGTTAATATATTGATATGGGTGCTTATTTGCCTGGATGCTTATGTGCTGAAATGGTCACTAGGTTGCCTCAGCAAACAAATCTTTGATCTCAGTAGGCCTGTTTGGTTGGAAATAAAACCTAAAAGAAATTAAACAAGAACGGTACATGTTCTGAAGCATTCACAAAGTGCTGAGGCTGGTGACTGAAATACAAGGAAGGAAAGTCATGGTTTTGCAACATGATCTTCAACAGGAATTCCAAAAACAGCTACACAAAATAAATTATTCTGTGTACTCAAGCACTATTTTTAATACACTGCAGTGATACCATAACCAAATTTTACAAAGCTTTCACAGTGACTGACCGAACAGCCTGGTGTATAGTCTGTTGCATGGCAAACGTAAGAACTCAAGGCTCTTTGAATAAAGACAAAAGCCTCTTGAATCAAAGTAGCTATTAGATGTGGTAGGTTAGACAAAGCATGTCTGGGGGGCCTCATAAGAACTCATACTGATTTGAGCAAATCTGAAAACTCACATAAAACAGAAATGATATGCATTCCCATTAGCTAATGCATTACAGTGACGCATCATCATGCAGAGACTGGAATGTCAGAGGTTACAGCCCAGTAATCCAGTCCCAGTTATCTTCTGTTTCCATGCTGACATAAAGTCTTATCACAGTCCAATCAAGTTCAAATTCTTCTTATAAAAGAAGATTTCAGTTAGGAGTCTGTAATGTAATGTAACATGGAGAAATGCTTTCTGGTGTGTATAGAATGTTAGAAAGAATTCACCTATTTCAGCTGTACAGACTTCACTGAGGTTTGCCAAGAGGCACCAACTCTAAGAAACAGATAGTATTTCATGCCGGCTGACATTCTTCTGTGTTTATAAAGCATTTAGTACACTACAGACACTGTGAGGGATTTTATATCATTAAAAGGAAGAAAAAGCATAACAAGAATGTGGTAGCAAAAACAGAATGAAAACTATTTCAGTTTGAGGGAAGACAAACTATCCGTTGTCCTGTTATGCAATAGGTATATCTTTTGTCAATACCCAGCACAAGAAAGTAGAGCACAAAATCAGCTTGTGTTTACCTTTGCTGTACACAATGCAGTTGTTTTTGTTGTCTTCTACTCCTTGCCAAGTCACATCCAGCAACCACTTGGGGCCAGCAGTCAGTACCATAGGGACGGAAGCCTTTGTCTTCTGTAGGAAGGATGATAACAAACAGATGCCATTTGCTTGCCTTGATTAAGAACTTGAATAATAATAGTAATAATTATTTTATTTGCCAACAACAAAATCTCCAAACCCATAAGCCAATGTCTTATTCCCCCGCTTCAGGATTTTTTTAAGAAGACACAAGCAGTAAGCTTTGGTTTTTTCATTGATTGAATAGTGGAACTATTATCAAGGATTTTTCCAAATGATATTGGATCAGATCTCCACGATTAAGCAGATCTCTGGTGAATGTGAATTATAAAGGGAATGTAGATGACTTTCACAGCAAAAAGCCAACTGTTTAGAAGTGAACTTCAGACACATTGTACTTCATTATCAGCAGGATCTCACTATTTCCTGAAACAGACAGGAAAGAATTTAAAGAATCGGTATCCATTTCAAAGATCTGTCCAGGGTAACATTTGTATTATCATAGGAAATTGTTCTGAATGGATAATGGAACTTTTCCCCTTTTGCAAAGTGTTGATGTGTTACTGTGTCTGAAATAATAATAATGTTAATGATTCAGTACACTTTGTCTCCACAAAGACAATAAAAGAAGTTGTATTAATGATTTCAAAGGCACAGAAGTGAAGTATGACACCCTGAAAGGCTAACAGGTAACAAGATGCACATATAGCAAAACCATCTCCTGCATATATTTGAGATTTTATATTTAGAGAATCTGACAGTTGAGGAGATAAGTTGAAGACTTCAAAGTTATTTATACTTAACTCCTTTAAAATGGCAAAAAATGGAAAATAAGTTGAAATGCCACAGACTGCAGGAATTCACAGTTCTTACCAAATATGAAACTACAAAACAGAGTATATACAGTCACTGCGTAACTTTCAATTTTACTTTTATTTTTTATTTTTTCTCTGGGATACAATCCTGTCTAAGACATTCCAACCTTCTTTAAGATATTTTGATTGTTTCATATCCCATCAGTAATGCTTCAGCTGGCTCCAGCTAGGTTCTACTGGCAATATTCTGTATGATTAAATGAGTTCAAAAATCTTACAATACAAAAAATCATATATTCATCTGGGCATTTCTGATGCAGCGGCCACATTTATTATCTAGGACTGGCTTAGAACTGCAGCAAATTATATTAAGAGTTATCATATAATATGCTACATCCCATCAAAATTAGACTATTTAAAACATTTCAGTTATATTAGGATAGAATTCGTAATCTTACATAAGATTAACTTCATAAATTTATAATATACTCAGTATAATTTATTATATATCAATATTTTTAAAAAGATAATGGAATAAGACAGATAATGAATGCCACAGTTCTACCTATTTTCAGGATTACTGTGATGTTTATTTTCTAATACTGTTTTATGAAATCTAGCATTTCTTGCTTAATTTGCATTTTAAATTTTGCATTTTTCATACAAATTTTTCATACTTCTTCCATATACACTGCAAAATGTTATTCACTGTCCAGAAGTTTTGGAAGAAACAGATATAAAGTGAAGAATGAAATGAGTGGAAAGGAATGTAAAAGCTATCAACAGCACAGGTAGGTAGTTTAAAAGTACTGAAAACACTGACATGCAATGTCTCAATTCCTAATATCACCTTTCATACACAAAACTGCAGAAAGTGTGTTTGCATATGTGAAGTATTATAAGTTATCCCTGCTGCATGTGTTGGAAATCTGAATTTAAAACTGTGTTCTGCTGCATAACAACACATTAAAAAAAAAAAAAGTTAATAACTTCCTATATAAATTATCAAGAAGTCTGATATTATCAATATGAAATCAGTGCAAATTATTTACATCTGGATTGGAAAGAAAATAGTGATAAGAGTGAGACATGAACTGATAAAGAAATGCAAGATATGAAATGAAAGGCAATCAAAATTTTATCTTGGCATCCTACTATAGGAAAGTCTGGATTTCAGTGTCATTTACACCACGGCAGCATAAGGCTGCTATGGAAATGGAAGAGTGGCTATTCTTCATAGAGCTGAGAATCATGCCTACATTTAATATAAGCTTTAGCACAACTGCTAGCAACCTTGACTGCACAGCAATAAGGAAGAGGAGGGCCGGGGCATGTTCCTACCACATGCTGAATTTCTTCACCTGCCATTTCAGTGAAACCTTTAACATGTCCTTTGTGCTTATATATGCTCTCAGTTTCTGGTAATCCCAAGTGCAATCAGCTGATAGTGCAATATTATCCAGGTAGCGGACTTTTCCAAGTATACCATCAATGATTCATGCATTCAAACAAGTCTATTTTTCAAGCTGGAGGCCAAGTTAAAAAAAAAAAAAAAAGAAAAAGAAAAAAGAAAGAAAATGAAAATAAATAAATTTAGCCTTCAAGAGCAGAAGAGATCATCTATTTAATTTTCACAAGATCCAATTCCTATTTCTGGTTTTCTTCTTCCCAGACATCTGCTGTTTCATTGTTTCTCTCCCATCTGTAAGGGTATTAGCATTTGCATTAAGGTGGTATCAAAAAGCCTCAAATAACATCAGGATCTTCTTGTGCTGGGCAATAGTTTATTATCTACATAGACAGGACGAATAATATGTCCTGGGAAAGGATTATACTTAACCACATACTGCTGAGGAAGAAATAAGATACAGAGATACCGCTTGATTTTCTCATGGAGATTAATTTCTCCTTTAGTAAGTGGGTAGGCTTAGTCCCAGGCCAGTGCCCTGGTTTCTTCCAGGCAATGAGACGAGCCCAGGCTGGTGCCTCATCCACTCTGATGTGCAGCAGCAGGAGCAGAGTGAGCAGTTAGGATGTGAGTCCACTTTGCTGAACACTGTTTATAGAGTTTTTGGTTTTTTTTACCTTAAAGAACTAGAAGGAGATCACTAAATTAGTTTCCAGGTCAGCTTGCTGGTAAAGCTTGTCACCAGTTCAGCTGTGAATGGTAACTGGGCACCATAGGCAGGCCACAGGAGGAACAGGGCACTTCACCTTGCAGCTCTATCAATCCAACAGAGCCAGTGGGCACCTCAAACACACTTCCCACACTCTCATAGCTGTGCTCCTGCACTGCACAGGTATGTAAATAAATTCCTAATATGAAAGCAAAACTTCACAAGGCTCTGGCTGCTTGTAAAGCTTGGCAGCTGTACTAAGGACTACTGCCAATGGCTTCCCTTTGAAGTCACTCAGAGGCGTATTGTGTGAGCTGTAAGATGAGTCAGGACCACCGTTGAGGTTCTTGGGGTCTGGCATCCTGTGAGGTTCACACGTTCACAGAAGGTGTTTACCACTGACAAAGGTTTGCTCTTGTTGTGGCTTATTACTTAGTAAGAATTGAAGCAAGCTTGCTGATTCAGGAAAGGCCATTTCCCTAAAATGGTTAAAATGAAAAGACCCCAGTCCAAGATAACAAGAAGCTATGGTTAAATCAGTCATGCCTTTATCACCTCAAGATTAGACTACTGCAATGCGCTATACCTGAGGCTACATTTTAAATCCATTTGAAAGCTGAAGCTGGTGCAGAATGCAGCAACCCGCTTGTAAAGCAGGATATCGTGCTTTGAGCGCATTACACCAGTGCCTTTTAATCTGCACTAAGTGTCTGTGGATTTAAGACACTGCCTGCAACCTGTGAACCCCGAGACCTGTCTATTTGAGATACCTGAATGAGACCTGCCATGTCCTCTGCCCCAGATGTACAACCACAACTGAGATCCACCAAGGCATGCAAAAAGGGGCTTTCTTGGATCAACACAGAAGAAACTGTTGGCAGGGCAAAATTGCTCCATCAGAAAGCCATAAGCTCAGTCTGAAAATGAGGAGAACAACCAGGGCACGAGGAGCAGAAATGACAAAGCAACAGGGAGAAATGGTGGGGAAGAGGTTATTTGTTAGGGAGAAACCTGCACAGATGGAGTGCATGTGGGAGAGATCCAGGCATCAGATGTGAAGGAAAGGGCATGTGCGGGCAGTTGGCTGATGAGCCATCTTGCATTCGTATACTGAGTCCACACCAATGCCAGCATCTGTGGATCATACATCGTAGTCCCATTGCTATGACTCAACCAGCCATGACCAGGTTCCTCACCTGACCAAGCTGCTGTAGAAAAAATGGCTCCTTCAACTTATTACTGTTTCCTCCTTGAACCTTGTTTTAGTTACAGTTATAGGACAGAGTGGAACAGTTTTAAACTAAAAGAGGGGAGATTTAGACTGGATGTTAGGAGGAAACTTTTAATCAGAGGGTATTGAGGCACTGGCACAGGCTGCCCAGAGAAGCTGTGGATGCCCCATCCCTGGAGATTTTCAAGCTGATTGGGGCCCTGGGCAACCTGGTCTAGTGGTTGGAAACCCTGCCCATGGCAAGGGGTTGGAATGGGATGATCATTATGGATCCTTCCAACTCAAGCCATTCTAGTTCTATGATTCTATGATTCTTCATGAGAGGTCTCCTTCCACCTTTAGGTCATCATCCCACAAGAATTAAAGAATTAAGTTAACACTCTTAGAGTATAATAAAAATCATCCTGCAATTCATAAATGTATACATTTTGCAGGAACACTTAGTTGGTCGTTCTCAACAAACCTGTTAATAATTGCTCTAAAGCTTACTAAAAAATTCTGCCTGCTGCCTAAATATAATTAATAGGGATTTCCTAACACAGGTGTCCATAGGATGGGGCCATACAACAGGAACCTAAAATTTTAGAAACAAGGGTACATTAAAAATCTGCAGTGTTGTTCATTGCTCTGTGCTATGAAAATGTGTGCTCTGCACTAGAATGATTTTTACCTGAAAACGTAATTTCTGCTAATGTCTTCGTACATGCCATAACCAGACAACTTTGACAAGGACAAAAAGGGCTGAAATTGTGATCTCTTGGGGAACAATTAGAATTAGCTAATGAGTATAAAAGAGGTCAAGCAGACATCCACTTTTCACTAACCTCTGAAGCAACTGGACAAACAAGGGAGGCAACTCTCAATAAATGTTTATATTCTGTCAAGAGGTTAATGGAGATAAAAATAGCCATCTCAGAGGGTTGAAAATAGTTTTGCACTCTTGCTAAAAGGAATCAGTGCTGACAAGGTAATGTTAGATGGGCTTTTCCCTGCATAGGTTTCTAACATATGATGTGTGTGGCCTGGCAGAAACTTGACGAAACTCCCACATTGAAGGGAAATATGTTATGAGCAAGTTGTTAGGTATCATTGAAATTCTGATGTCAAGTGCCTGATCATTGCTAGCTGTTTCCTAAGAAGCTGTGCCAGAGCAAGAAATACGTACTAAGCTGATGTTCAGTAAGTCGCTGTGACACAGCTACACTTTCCCAGGCATGGCTTTCCAAAAAGTGTTCAGTATTATTTAAAGAGATGTATTGTTTATTGAAAAATCACAACATTTCTATCTTCACCTTTTTTTCCTTGTAAAATATCAAAACTATTTCCTTAAAGTATTTGCACCAGAACAGAGGCAAGCTGCTGGCTACTTAAGATTCTCCAGGGCTTTACTTCTGATTGTCTTCTGATTCCTACAGATTTTCTTTGAAAATCTTCCAAAGAGTCCGCATTCCCGTAAATGATACAAGATTGCCAAAATGCCTTCATGCCCCTGTAGAAAATTCTAATGTCCCACAGTGCAGTGTTACTTTCGACAGCCAATTAAAAACTGATTGTGCTGGGAGGAGAGCTGCAAATATACCTCAGGTGCCTTCAGATATGTATCTTGCATAGGAAAACACCAGTTAATATACTCAAAGAGGTTTCTACATTGAAATTCAATATAAATTCAGTTTAATCGTCACAGGATTGACGTATCTTCTGACACGGTGAATATGCAAAATGTCCTCCCTCAAGAGGCTAAGTTCACCTTCAGTGGTCACCATACTCAATACAGCAATACTTTGTTAGCTCATCACATCAGCTCACTTGGGAAGGTCTCCCAAGAGGTCATTTGAGACTGAATAATAGCAGAGATTTACATAGGTCTCCATCTATTCCTACTTAATTAATATTTGTCCCAAGACATTTCTGCGAAATAAGAAGGGTGGTAACTTCACTACATCACTCAAACTTACATTGACTGTCTTAGTTTATTTGTTCATCAAAACTGATTTACAATAATCAAAACCTAATACAAGCTCGGCGGACAGACAAACATAGGTCCCATTTTTGTTAATTTGTATTTGTGTGCTGGACCATCTTTCAGTTTTCATTTCTGCAGCTTCCCAGAAAAATCTTACCTTTTCCAACAAGGATTCTTGGAATAATGTTTATTTCAAGGGTTGCCAGTCAGAGGCCCCTGGCAGCACTCCACAGTGCCATGGCTTTCTGTGCTAGACACGAAGAAGCAACTCCTCTCCACAAGATTTAAGATGTGGGGAGGATTTCAGTTTCATGATTCCATACCAATGACAAACCTCACCAATTAAAACAAAGACATTGCAGCTTCCACCTGCTCTGGAAGTGTGCAGTTACACCAGAATTTCAGTTTTCACAGCACCCTCCTGCCCTGCTATGTCTATCAGTGAGATCCTGAAACTAAAACTAAATGCAAGGTAAATTTTGCAATCCTTAGTCCTTGTGGTTGAATTTTTCTTTCTTAAAATCTCATGAAGATGTAATAAATGCAGTTAATTTCAACAGAATCTGCGGACAGATCTGGGAGAACTGTTTTAATTACTACTTCACTACTTTAAGGGATCCACTGTTTCAGAGGAGTGTTCAAGCATTAGTCTGTGTTTAGGGCTAGATGAAAAGAGAAAAGAGTACTTGAGCCTGTTCACCTGCACAGATGTACCTGGTGTTCTACCATGCTAACTGGAAAGATAGAACAAACATGAACAAACTGTTGCCTGCGATGGCCCATGAAATTAGTGATGGAGAAGGGAAGGGTCAATAGGACTCCTCAGTATCTTGGACAAGGCAGGGGGAACAAAGTCCTCATGCCTTCTTCCATCTAGGATTCTGGAATTCTGGACTATTGTTGTGTAGCAATGGTGGTTAACACAGCAGTGCTGTACCCAAGGACCAGCAAATTGTAAAATAACTTGCATTATTTTTCGTCTACATATGACATTTTACATTTGGATATATATTTCAATATTTCACTTATCTGAAGTGGCAGTGCCTTCATCATTTTTTGTGGTATAGTAGAGGATAAATAATTGGTAATATTTGAAAAGTCTGTGGCCAAATCAAAGCCTTTAAATGGTTCAATCTCAAAAAGAAACAAGAAAAAAAATCATAAAAAATAAAGTAGAAGAAAAGAAATGTACACACAGATGGAATCCCAAAAGACAGCTGGGATTCCCTGCAACTGAGAAACCCTGCTGTTTACCCCAAGAGATCATCACTTGTCAAGTGACAAAGCTGAACATACATTTCACCATACAACCACAAACCTTAAGCAGATCGATGAAAATATTCAAACAAAAAAAAAACCAAAAAAAAACACCCTAGGTCTATTAATATTTTCCAACACTTGTCATGACTTCAACATGATTCCAAATTCTTTATTAATATCAAATATGCCTGGTGACAAATGCCCTTAATATAAGCCAAATACACAATAAATGTTGCGATCATTTCATACTACCCAGCTAGAATGCATCCTTTTAAACCTAAAAAAGAAAAATAAATCTAATCTCACGGTAACTTTGGTATAAAATAATGGATGCCATAAAAAAACAACTTTAGCTTGTTCTACATAATCTGAAGATGAGGATTAAGTAGATAATGGCACTTTATAAAGTTCTAAGGTGCATAACTCAGAATTACAAACCTTTGCAGGGCTGGAAATGTAATATAATTTCAAGCCATGCTTGCATTCTGCAGATCCAGAAACACAGACTGATCTCTTGGACTGAGCGTGAAGGATGCTTTTTCACTCAGTCCCAGCAGTGGTCCTCAACCATGCTGTGTGCCTAGAGCTTCAGTGGAGCCTTCTGAGAGCACTTTCATCCCAGTTCCCTTTTCCAGTGTTTAGAGAAGTGGAATCATCCAGGATCGGGACATTCATAACCTATTCATACAACACTAACCCTTTTACTTAGCATGTACTGTCAAATGCTGAGGGATATTCCACTTTCCTAATCTCAGAAATGTAATGGACTAATGGAAGGATAATGGAGATTCACATAAAAAGTTTATCATAATGCAGCAATAATTAGTCATTCTAACTTGTAAGTTGTGCAATTAAAAATTTGCCAAATTGTCTTAAAATCTAGATTTATTGTAAAAAACGATATATGGAGATAATTATTTTACTGTATGTTTTTTATATCTGGGATACTTTTGGAATCTATCTTCAAACTCTTCCCCAGAACAATTCTTATTTCATGTTCTGGATCACAAAGCATAGACACTTGGTCGCAGCTGAAGGTTTGTGCAGTTCTTTCTGGCTGCCTGTCATGTGGCTCTGGAGAATGCGACAGCCAACTGTTAGGAACAGGAAAGCAAAAGCAGGAAACTGGACCTCTGAAAATGTAGTGAGCTTCCCCTTCCCTTACTGCCCCATGTTGATGTGCTTTACAAGCCCTGTCCTTCCCTTCTATAAAGTCAATTCACCCTGGCCCCTGGCTTCACAGCCATTCCTCTCCCTCCCTGTCCTCCTACCTTTCTTTCCTCCATTTTGCATGTATCCATCTAGCTAACTCTTCTTTTTCCCGAAGACCATAGGAAGGACAGGAGTGCATTTTGCCATCACTCCTGTGACTAGACTGTATTCTTAGTTGGTGCTGTGATGGATATGAATATAATTAACAAGGATCTTGAAATGTAGTGAAATGCTAAGCAAACTGTCTGTGTTCTGGTGCGTTGGTACCTTGGGTAGCATGCCCATGTGATTGGGCCTTAGTGTTCAGGTACTGCCATGGGTGTTGAACTTTTCCATTTCACTTTGAAGTCAAATACTTTTGCTAATACTGTTTCACAGATGACAAGCACCTGTACAGATGAAATCACCCTACATATATCACATGACAAGATACAATGCAGTGCTGCTTGCATACTTTCACCCTGAATTATCAGTGCATTTTTCCTACTGGGTCAACTTCAATATTGTAAATCATAGTCTACAATGAGAATAAGTCTTTTTCTAGTAATGACATCACTTTGATATTTGCTAGTAAATGTTTTCCAAATGCGCTTGATTAAGCATACCTTCTCTAACTTCTGCTGAACATCTTTAGTATTAAATCAATGAGTATTCTCCTTAGTAAGGTTCAGCTGCGCTTTTGCAAACATCTGGCTTACGTTGGATGGACTGAGAGATTAAATTCTGGAATAAACAGTCAATCCATGTTAATCATTTGACCCTTGCTCTCTTTCCACCTGTGGAACTAGGGGAGTTAATATGACAACACACATTTCAGATGATCAAAGAGACAATTACCAAGATTTCTGTAGAAGACATGGAGATATTTATACTGCACATAGGTCAATTCTGCCTCTTCCTATCATCCAGTTTACACTGAAACAGTCAACAATGATGCCTATACCTACAGCATATTTGCAGTATGACTCTGAACAATTTCTGTTCTGTAGTAATTTTGGATGTTTTTATCTTTTGTAATTTTATTTTCTTTTAACCTTGGAATAGATTATTTAAATAATCATTTCCAGAAGTTCAAATTTCATTTAGTATATATAGTATTCATTTATTTTTATCTGAAGAATCCATTAAAATACAAAAATAAAAAAGGACATGAATAAAGCCTTCTATAAACAACCCATTACACATGACTATAGATTAGTTAGTAGTTTATTGATTCTGCTTATTATATTTCTTTGTCTGTAAGTACAAACAGAAGTTGTATATTTTACTTTGGAAAAGTGAATGTTCTTACCATAGAAGGTGAGCAAGTGAAGGTCATGCTTTAGAAATAGTAAAAGATAATGTTATTTAATTTCACTTTTTTTTTTTCCAAAACCAAAAAGTTATAAAATAAAATATTCTATGTATATATTTGTACAATATTTTTAATATATAATCCATTAAAATCCTATTGGAATTATATTTCCAATGAATCCTGAGGCCTTTTGTAAAACATATGTAATACAAAGATATTTTAGTCAATGGATTAGGCATTATAATGTTATTCTCATGATGATGTGTGAAACAATACTGGAACTTCAGTGGTACACACTCTGAATGCACTCAAAATATTACATGTAAATTCCTACCTAAATAACTTGGAAGAGAATTAGGGAACAGAATACATATTCTGAGCTTTTTTCCCCATTTTTTTTAAGATCTTTATGTACTTTTTAAATTAGACAATTTTATATATAACTTTGCTAACATGAAATAGAGTACTTTAAAGTACCAACGTAAATCCAATATGAAGTCCTCTGTGGAAGTTTGAAAACTAGGTTTTAGATTTGTTAGGACAGCATAATCATTTAAGAAACGTTTAAGGCACAATTCAACAACCATGTATGACTTTGATTAATTATTTTTAGTTAAGTTAAAACATCAGAGTTTATCTCATTTTAAGATTACTCTTGACATATTTAGAAATCCTAATGCAGATTTTATGGCCCGCACCTATCCCTGATGGTGCTAATGGACTAGACATAATGAATCATTCTAATTTGGATGAAAGGACCACACAACATTGCGGCAGTCCTTTAGAGAATTAAGGCTCAATTCTGATCTTCCAGACTTATGAATGCGTTTTTTGGATTAGGCCTCATATCTGTACATCTGTTGAGTCTCAAGGGGTGTATACTCAGCTAAGTATTCTGACCTTCCAATGTACTGTATCAAATGTGTGGCCTTGGGATATGGAAGGATTTGATTACAAATGTATTTTAACACTGATTTAATATATAATCATGGGGCAAAACCTAATTCCTCCTTACATCTTCATATAGAAAATTCCAACAATATTAAGCAAACAGTAGGATATTTTTTACCCAGTGAGTACCCAGCCAGGATAATGTAAAATCAAGGAGAGTCTTCTTAAGAATAGCTTTAAAATCTTGTATCCATTAAAAAAAATAAACAAGTTCAAATCATCTTCTGTGAGTGTGCTACTGGTTGGTACACTGCTGTGTTATGCATGATCCTTGACTGCTTATAGTAAAAATAAAATGGAACAAGGTTCCATCAGTAATTTTCAGTGTTTCTCCATGCTTTCTTGTTTGCAGTTAATAAGGAGAAGAATTAACTTACACATGCGCAACATACTGATGCAAAAGTTTGTAAATAATTGGAATGTTGGACTATCCTCTCTTCACTTCCAAGTATAATTTCTATTTCCTGGTTGTTAAATATAGAATTTTATAAAATTTCCTTTACCTGGTTAAACTTTTGTAAAATATATTAAGTATTTTCATATTAAAAAAGTATTTATTTTTTATTCCACTGAAAACTTCTTCCCAAATACTACAGTGAAAAAAAAAGAAACATGAATACAGACCTAACAAGGAAATCAGTTTAATAGAGATTAACACATCACTATAAAATGTTTTAGGATTTTGAATCTCCTTTCCGTTCTATCAGCTTTTTATACAGATTTTTTAAATAACTAACAATGCTATTGAAAAACAGATTAATGCAGGGAAAATACTAATCTCAGAGAAAATATATTTCAGGATTCAGTGCTTTTTCATCAATATGATGAAAAATCAGATCTGAATTATGGATTAATGGTGAATACATCTTTTTTTTTTTTTTTTTTTTTTTTTT
>JACDJE010000574.1:40245-168442 GCA_016647715.1 Pavo muticus | reverse complement strand
AAAAAAAAAAAAAAAAAAAAAAAAGTAAAGGAATGGCTGAAGGTCTTTCACTGGGACGGGAGATAATGATGAAGAGTCCAGCAGCAGGACTGGTGAATAAGGGGTCTGCTTCCAGTAAGACTCAACAAACAGCTCAGATCAGAATCTAAAGTGCAGGAAAACAGCCTGTAGCTTCGAGATTAGCTTTCTCACACTATTCCTGAGTTAAGCCAGTACAAACATCATCATGAATGCATAATTATGATTATGTACTACACTATGCATAATAGATCTTAAAATTGGGAAACAAAGAAGTAATGTAGGAATGCTATTTTCAGGCTTTTGGTTTTGAAGACAATAGAGCTTGGTGTAAGGGTAAAAGACTTTCTAGAAATAAAAACTGTTCCAAGAAAATACATTTTCTTGGAAAATTCAGATACTTATGAAACATTTACACATAAAAGACTGGCTAAAAGGGAGAAGGGACCTTGTGTTATGCTCTTAACTTGAAAATAACAATGAATAAAACCCACTCCCATCTCATTTTAACATAGCTTAGGGAACTCAAAAAAATTATCACTGCTGGACTACATAACAATAGACATAGAAGCTGACAGCTTGGCAAGTTTACTTAAAGTATCCTTCAATCAGAAAAAAAAAAAAGTGATTATTTTTTTTTTTACATTATTTGCACCAAAAATCTGACTATGAACCAACATGTGTTTCTGGGACTGATGGATATACTCAGACTAGTATCCCAAGTTAAAATGATGGTATTGAAAGAGACTGATTCAGCCTCCTGAAAGAGTGCTGATGGATCCATTTAATTTACATGTGTAGATACAGCACAAATGACAAATGGAATAGCTGGGTACATCTATGACTACAGAATACTGGTGCCAGACTCATGCCAGTCAGCATTCCACTATTTAAGCCACTTAAGCCCCAGCAGCACTTCAGCTCCATGTTGTCTATTGGGTCCTCTAAGGAGCTGAAAAGCCTGTGAAGGATCCTATGTCCAAGTTCCTCAAATGGAAGTGGACAAAATATCTGAAGGAACACACATTCAAAAGAATAACAAATTTGAACCCATCTCATAAGAGGCAGGTATTTATTTATTTTTCTTATGAAATGAAAACTCTAAGCAAATGATAAGAATCATGCTACCATCACACAGTGCACTGAATCTAAGTAATTAAATTAGAGCTGTATTCCACTGTTGGCTTGGACCAGTGTCACAAATAATGATTTTTAATTCCAAAGGGTATTTTTTTTTCCTTTACTGTTTCAAAGAAAAACAAATCAGAACCCTTCTGCTTCCAATAAAATTTCCAAATCAATTTTCACATACCTGACCAAAGAAAAATAGCCAGTTTCCAAATGTTCTTAGTACTTCAATATCCCAGTGAAGTCAATAAAAGGAAAAGAAAGCCCTTCTTCAGTGCATGTGCTATGAAGCCAAGAAAGCAGCCTAACAACACAAACAGCATCAGTGACATGAAAAATCAAGCTCTAAAACAGCAAAAGCTTTAGAAATTGGCAGAATGAGAGTCCTGGCTATCAAGCTACAGAAGTT
Source organism: Pavo muticus (assembly GCA_016647715.1). Classification (NCBI taxonomy): domain Eukaryota; kingdom Metazoa; phylum Chordata; class Aves; order Galliformes; family Phasianidae; genus Pavo; species Pavo muticus. The sequence goes on along the minus strand of JACDJE010000574.1, from coordinate 166,887 downwards.
CATAAAACTTTATATCAGAATTTCTCTTATTCTTGTCACAGAAATTGACATTAAAATGCTACAGTACTCCAGCCACCCTCTCTGTTTCAAACAACTACCACATATCACTTGGCACTAATTGGTAGCACCTGTTCAAGGCAGGCTTGAACCTAGCAGACAAAGCAGTGGGGTTTTTTCCTGCTCTCTGGAGATAGGGCTCTCACGTGAGGTCTAAGGCAGCCTGCAGTGTGTTGCTTCATCTTGCCTGGCAGCTGCCCGTGGGAGCAACCTCTCATGTGTGGTTCCCTGCCGTGTCCCCCATGAGTGGTCTCCATTTTTAAGAAAAGTAAATGAATAATGAGCATCATGGCTGATTTTCACTAGCTCAGACCATTTGTGCTTTTATGGGAGGCGGTCACATCACAGTGTCACAGGGTGGCTGAGGCTGGCAGGGTCTCCTGAGTCTACCTGGCTCACCCCCTGCTCCAGCAGGGACACCCTGAGCAGGGGCCCAGGTCCAGGTGACTATTAAAGATCTGTAAGGCAGGAAGCTCCACAGTTTCTCGCAGCCTGCAGAACCCAGGAGCCTCTGGCAGCTCCTGCTGATGTCAAGGGGAGCATCTGGGTGACAAACACTTGGAAACTTGCCCTCCTCCTTCCTCTGCTGCAGCTCTGACTTTTCATCAAACTTACTTTCTGCTAAGTGGTGGAATGCAAACAAGCTGTGACATCAAACACAGGCAGCAACGCTTATATTCAGCATGGGATGGAGCATGGCTTGAAGAAAAGTCCAAAACCACTGCTAGAAGCAGACAGCTTCTTCCAAGACCTGCGGCCTATGCCACATGCTGTGCAGGCGGCACTGGCCCCTTCTCACTGAAAGTTGAAGGGAAACTTGGTTCTCAGCTCCACCTGAGCGAGAAGCCAGGCTGGGGGAGCTGGGAGAATCCTGGACAAAGAGGGGCACAGAGTGGGGGTGGGGGCCGCAGCTTCCCTGGGTATTATAAAAGCGCATCTTATTCTGTTTTTAATCAACGAGCCTTATCCAGCAATCAAGGCAGATATATAATAAGCTGAGCTACTCTGTAAATCTAAACATTCTCCACAAATAGAAAAGATACAGCCTGAGCTCTCTGATTGTTACTACGGCAACTATCTAAAATGAAAATCTTGTTAACCCTTCGCATGCTGTAGCCACCCGTGCATCAGTGTTAGCTGACTTCCATGCACTTATCTTTCCTTTCTCCCCCTCAAGAAATTCATAATTGTTTTGCTTCACAGTAGTTATGCTCTGGTTATCCTATTTGGGACTGAAAGGATGGTGATAGTTGGTAGTTTCACACACATAGCTGAGATTTGTTACTAGCTCATTACTGGGATTACAGTTCAAAAAAACAACTAATAAAACATAAGAGAAAATCCCTAGATTACCTCACGAGGCCTGTGATTTTGATTAAAACCTTGACAACAAGAATGGGATGCTTTCTAGTAAATCATACTACTATTTTTTTTTCTTTTAGGTATGAAATGATTTGGCTGTAAATATTGCATATTTGTCAGAGGAATTATTTCTGTATAGTGCAGTATAAACAGGCTACTTTTAAAACACTTCCTTACAGCTTGTATTTGTTAAGTCTGTACAGAACTATCAGTGATTTTAACAGAATGATCTGCTGACCTCAGTGCCTCAAAAATTCATGGGGAGGCATCTGACTTCAAGTCTCTCTTAAATGCAAGAAAATTCAGACAAAGAGAATACAGAGTTTCTAATTTCCAGTAGAGTACAGGTGATGTTACAATCAAGTTTGTGCATTTAACCAGCTGACTACTTCAGGTATTATCATCATAACATCTATGTGATACTGCCACGAGACAGTGAAATTCTCTGTAATTGTAGTCTCCCACAGTTTATTGCTGAAAACAACTGAAGCCAAGGAGATTTTCTTGTATTTAAACTGAATGAAGTTTGGCCCATGGACATCAATTGTATTGATTCTTTTACTACTATACAAGTAGAGCAACCCTTCAGAACTAGGCAGAATTAGACTCTATGTCATTTCCAGACATGCCATTTAAGACAAATAAGCACTATATCAATTACTGAACTGTTATTTTATGGCATTCATTTCAGTCAGTTCACCATAGATAAAGTTAAAACATCATTCCTTGGATGTTATTTGGGAACTGAATAACAAATGTAACTTAAAAAAATTAGTAAACATATTTTTCTTCCTAAAATTGGAATTTACATGCAACTGAACCCATATAGCTTGAAGTGGCTGAAGAACTGTGCAGATTATCTTAAAATCTTTCAGAAATGCTGTCCATGTAAAACTATTAACTTTATTAGGTTTCCAGTACATTAGACTAAAGGTGCCATTTACAATTGAAATGGAATAATGAAATATCAATACTATAGTACTCAATTTTATTAAAAGGAAACACCAAATGAGATTTTTAAGTTTGCCTAAAACTTGCTGAAGCTTTGAGAAGTGAATTGCTTTAAGAGTGCATGTCAGTGCATGATGTTAGAAATCTTAGTATGTGTTATTCTTAGTTAGAGAAAATTGAACTCATTTAATAATCAGGCTTTTTTTTTATAACTTCTTAATAAACAACCACATTTCAAAAACAACCAAAAAACTCACAAAACTCCTTTGAAATGTACACAATCTGAAGGACAGGCTACTGGCACCATACAAAGGAATACCTCTGATCTGATCAATTATATTTACAGTTCAGGTAATAACTCCTGGATCAGGATGAGTGAGGTATGTAACACATGTAAGGATGGTGCTGGAATACATATACATAGGAAAAAGTTAGTTAACAAGGAGAAGAATTAGTTCCTCCAATTGTATTTTTCCAAATTCTGAAATGGTTTTCATTTTCTGCTACATAATCTGATATAATGCATTGTTAGTGTGTTACCTTTTATATCTTTTTGTTTCAATTTTTTTTTTTATTAAGTCAAATATACTTTATTTCCTTGAGTTAGATTTCATATTTAATAGTAGTATGATCATTGGATTTATCTTAGGGGCTTTCCAAACATCAAGCTTATTTATCAGTGTTGGCTTATTTCCCAGAAATATGGCCAAAATAATCTAGATATGTACCGGCTAGTCAACATACTACACACATAAGCAATTCCTCAGTTACTACAGGAATGTGTAACAATCCTGGTTTTCCACTGCATTATTCCAAATAAGATTTTTTTAAAAAGTGTTACTGCATTGACAATTTTTTGTGGACTTTTTATTCCCTACTACCCAGACCAATTCCGTATTACCTTTGAATTGCTGTGTTTCCCTTAACTCACTCATTTACCAACAGTCTAGGACACTCTCTATCTTCTTCTACAATGTAGACAGAATCTCTAAGGTTGGAAAAGACCTATGATTCTATGGCTTAGTGGGAAATATCAGTGGTAGGTGGACAGTTGGACTGGGTGATCTTGGAGGTCTTTTCCAACCTTGGTGATTCTATGATTCTATGATTCTGATAAGGATCCTAGCTCTCTCTTTTGACTATACTATAGTTGTATATAATTATTTTGAAACAATTACTTGTATTTTACTTTTGTCCAGGTCAATTACAAGCATTTGTCTTTTGGGGAGCCAATCGGGGTCAAATGTTGTCTTCCTCTTGGGGAGAGTCTTTTGCATGTTCACTAGAGGTGTCCAACCTTCTGTGTGTTTGCTGTCTTTGGCCAGGCACAAAAGAGTCACAGGGCTTACAGCATTTAAAGTGTCTCTAAAAAAAATTTGAAAGGAATCAAGACTGCACACACAATTCATAACGGTTAGGACATTCATGGGGGGAGATTCTGCTCTGTTACTACAAATTGCTAAGTAAGCTTCTGGGCTCTGGTACGCAAGAATCTCATCATCAGTCTGCAACCCTCTCTTTCCACCACCTTAATCTACTCATAAAATGCTTCCTAAATCCTAGAAAAAAAAAACAAAAAGTTACAACAAAGTTACAGCTAAGAGCCAAGCCTGGAAATCACCACTTGAAAATCAGCTAAATAAGGTTTATTTTTAATAGTACTGGTACTTTGGAATTTTGTACATTACTGCTTTGTAGACTCCCCTTGGTATATAACTAATGGCAGCAGGAATCAATCATAAAAGGGCGGACTGCTGGAATCTACAGGCAATTCAACAAAAACCTTATGGAAATATCTGGTATTCAGTAATGAAAAAAATTAGTCTTTCTAATTTTGGTATTTTTTAAAGAATAAGTGATATTGCAACATATGACTTACTTTCAGGAAAATGACCCAAACACTCCTTGTTCTGTAGGCAAAAAAAATGATAATAAAATACAGAATATTGCAAAGTTTCCAAATTCTGGCTAAATGAACCCTTTAATTGTTTTCTCTAAAGACAGCACTGGCATAAAGTGTGTAAAATAAAATATTCAGTGTAATTTTATGCAAATGCCAGGTTCAAGACTAACAATTAACAAAGGGAATCAAATTTGCCCAGGCATATCTGTTCAGCTATGCAGACTCATCTTTAGTTCCATAATAGACAAGCAAATAGGCAACAGGTTATATTTTACTCAAAGAAACACAGACACTATTTCCATTGACGTCAAAAGTAATTGTGCCTGTGACTTGGAAAACAGAATTTAACTCAGTCTTTGTAGGTCATTTTTTCTCTGTACTTTCTCTGCAGTTTAAGATTTTTTTATTCATCTTATTCATATTGAAAGAAAACAGTACTATGTTGTGTTTGTTTTTTTTTTTTCTCAGACTTTAAGGTTGAACCTTGAAGTATTTATTTCAGCACTGTTTCAGATCAAAATACCAGAGAAGTCAGTAGGAGTTTCTCTGGGGCAAAGCTCAAGAATTACAGGCTTTGGACTACCTAAACATTCACCTATAGAAAGAAAAAAACAAAAAAAACAAAACCTTTCTCTATTTCATTTCAGTTTATAAAAGTTACCATTACAGCAAGTAAGATCTCTCTTAGTTTATTTTACACATACCATTAGTATGCATAAAGCTGTCAATTCCAGAGAGTAAGGAATTCAATCCATTACATTTCTTTTCTCCTGAAAATGATTACCAGTTAAAGAAATACCAGTCAGCTTAATCATCGCAGGAAAACCCACAAAATGGACACATTCCTGCTAACAGTGAAATCAGTGACACATACTCCATTGCTTGTATTTATAAATCACCAATATTTCTGTCTAATATATGAAAGAACAAGGATCAGAGGAAAACCATAGAACCAAGGAAAGCACATGCCTCAACCTCAATACACAAGAAAAGTTACAGTACTAAAATAATGAATGCACTAGAAGCATATTTAATTTGGTGAAGGGTGCTAGCAACTTGAATATGAACACAGTCACATACAGTTGATTCTAGGAACTAGCATTTTTGTATCTGAGTATCCTTATAAGTGCATCCCCATACATTCCCCAGCATTGTGCTGCACGTGCTCCAATCAGCAGCACTTGAGGAGATCCAAGTAGCTACATTCATACATTTTTTCCTTTAAGCTTGCTGCAATTAAGAATGACCGTGTATTTTCAGATTATGTTCAGGGACACCTGCAGCACCATGTTCTTCAAGTGCCTTTGAGGACATATGCTTTGCAAATAGCTTCACTATTTAACTCCTAGAGGAACAGTATCTCCTTGCACTGGTGCTTCAAAAAAATGCATTTATCCATCCCTATAGAGGTCTAACTTTAAATCCTTATTTCAGAAGCTGGAAAGGTGAGTGAGTCTCCCAGGCAAAGTACTTGCTACCACTACTTGCACTCTCTATTCAGAGAACAGCAGGTCTTGCCCAGAGAGGCTGGGAAGGAAGGAAACAGCAGAGTTTCCTCCAAAATCTGTATTTAAATGTAGCTATATTTTTGTTTTCTTGGTTTTTTTTTTTTTTAACAATAATTGTTTTTTTAACAATAATTGTTTTAACTGTGAGTAGTTATCTGAGAGTTTTTATCTACCTAAAACTCTTGGGGTCAGTTAGGCTTTATCTTATAAAAGTCATAAAGCTTCATTTTACTTCCCAAACATTAGGTTCTGTGTGAAGGAGATATAAAAAATTCCTTTTCCAATATCATTTCTAAGAGAACTCCATCACATACATGTTACCTAAAGTTAAACAACAACAACAACAAAAAACATAAATCTGGCAGGAACAGATTTTTTTGAATATTCAAATGACTTTGTAAAGAATTCATCCATTTTAAAATCAGTCGGATGGATACACTGCCAATAGAAATTGCATTGAAAGTGGATACTTTCTATACAAATAAAAGCCACAGAGAGTGAGTTAGAGCATTACATAAGAAAAGCTCTAAAATCATTCTCTGTATCACTGTTTTACTTGGTTAAAGTACTTTTAGAAGCCAAGATGAAGGATCTAGACTCATTTATAATAAACTGTGTCCTTCATATCTTTTATCAACAGAAGTTTTTCTAGCTTTCATTAGTTCTGAAAGATTTAATGCTTAATAGATTGAATAACTATAATTTATACAGATTCCTAACTTCTTTTATACATCGATGTTTTATCTCTTAGCATCCTTCATCTTATTTTTCATAACATTCTGTTATAGCTTCTATTTCACTTAGTGTTTTAGTGTCTGGTAGGAAAAAAGGAGAAGAAAGAGATACAAGGGGGGTCCTGAAATCTCCTTTCTCACTCTGAACACTACTAAATTCAGAAATTTCATTCAAGGGACATTAGCTAATCACTACTACACGGAAGGATTACATTATATAACAAGAGATGCACAAACTTCCATTAAGAAACATTTGACTTCAAACTACATGCTAAAATCAACAGGAATATACTATCTTAAATACTTGAGCAAAACTCAGTAAAAGATACAGTAGGCAAACATTGTAGTCAGCTCAGCAGTGATTACCAACTCATGCTCCAAATTCACTATAAAATGAAAATCAATATTTCCACAAGTTCCTGCAACATAAAAGATAACCTTCATTGATTTTTCTAGACTTAGGCCTCACTGATAAAATCTAATATAAATTTTCAACCACGAGGATTTGGATCAGAGCAGGGGTGATAAGTCCTGCACATCTCTTAAGAGGTGGAGAATTTTTTTTTTAAAGTGCACGTTCATACTATTTATAATTTGCCCTGTGCAAGTGAAAGCCTTTTCCACCAGTGCTATCAGGAATCTCTTCTAATTTTTATTACTGTGAGGCTAAAGCCTGTTCCAGATAATTTGGAAATTTCAGGGGAATTGTGATAGGGCTGATGGTGCAGCCCTGGCTGACTTGAGAAAAGAGCTAACCCGTAATAGCCTCCATGGCCGTGCTGATTAAATGTTGCCATAGATGAAAGGCCTGCCATCGCCGCAATAAATTAACCAATCACACAAATCCCAAGTCAGTGCTAATCCTTCCTTGATACTCTGATCCTCTGATCAGCTCAAGGAGGTAAAGAAACTGGCTTGTGACGCTTGGTGCTCTAACCCCTGGATTTCATGTACACAACGAGCTAATGATATCTTGCTGACCAGTTCAATGGGATGAACTTCTCTCACAACCCTTAGGGAACACTGTGGCCTTCTTTAAAAAAAATGACAAGCACATGGCAGGTTTAGTGTTTTATGACGACACTGCAGGAAAACTAACCATCACTTGTTAACCACAGCAAGCATCAATCCGAACCCATGCCGCATTTTACCAGTGCAAGTGATGGATTAAACAGAAAACCGAGACACTAAACAAAGATGAATCATTCAAGTAATTGGGATCAAGCTGCACAGCTTTTATTGGGGAAGTCTGCTGCCTTTTGTATTAGGCTAATTTTTATCCTCTCCTTACAATTTGGGGGCTTGGGGGGAGCAGGCAGGAGGACGCATGCACATGCTTGAGAGTGAGAGTCCCTTTCCTTCATACACACACTCAATTGTACTGCCACAGTGTGATTATAATCAGATTTAGACATAGACTCATTTAATCAATTAACAGAAGGTCTGAACACATGCAGCATTTTCTCATTAATTATGTGAATGCTGCCTTTCCAATACACTTTGTGAAATTGAGTCTGTGCAGTCTGCATTAGTGTACCTCATAATTGGGGAAACTCTTTTTTTTTTTGCAGTAATTGGTTGCTAAAACTACGAAAGCTCTGGGGTTTGCCTCTAGGGCTTCCACACATAAAGAGTTTTGAAAGTACTTCATTATCTCTCCTGGTCAGTTCTGTGAAATTAAAACTGTTTTTCCCTTCTTTTTTGAGGAAGTGGTTTGAAAGGAGAGTTACTACAAAATACATACGTACATGCCCATGTGTGTGTGTACTCGTGCAAATATATACACACACATATAAAATCACATAGCTCTGGCTTAGCTCAGATACTGCCATCACTGAAGTCAGTGCAAGCACAAAGCGCACAGGATTTGACTATTATTAATTCATTTTATTGAAGGACAATAGGTCTCCAGATATAAATAAGCTGCCCAACTTCTTCAAGAGTAATTTCTTTTTCCAAACATTCACAGTCAAATCATATTTGAGTGGATTGCTAAGGTCAAAGGTTTTGGGATGTTGTCCAAGTGTTCAGATTTGATACAATCTACAAAAACTAGCCTGCAATTTGGAAGAGCCACAGGTACAAGAGAATCAAGGCCCTTTCTTGCCTTTATGTGAATGTTTAGTCTATCTTTTCATTCCTCTCCTCTCTTCTGGGGGGATATACACTAGCATTCTGCTCTCACATCCCTCCATGTGACTTTCCCCGCTAGCCTCTCCACTTCGCTGGGCTCCCACCAGTAAGCCCAGCAGCAAGCCTTGTGGGATTTAATTAGTAAGAATATTAAAAGAACACAACTCCCTCATCATAATGCATTGTGGGCAAACATTTCCCTGTAAAAATCTACATCTGGCAAATGCTGTATTCCAAGAAAAGCAGATGTTAGTGCAGTCCAGAAAGGTACTTAAAGCACGTGTGATTCAATAGAACCACAGAGGTTGGAAGAAATTAAATGGGGCTCTTCAGTCAAATTTAATCCTTTTGATTTTACCTCCAATGCCTCACATCGGTTAATATCTATCTCCTCTAATGCTGCACTTATCCAAGTTAACTATACTGCCTACTTAATATTTTAACTTTTACTGGCTATCAGAGCAATACAGAAGATCATTCTTTATGATAAATCATTAAAATAATACGCTTTAAAAGTAATACCTAGTGGAAGTGGTTTTTGCACACATGAAGATTCTCAGACTTAATAGCCCACAGTAGAGCTTAAACTAAAACGAGCAATAGTTAAAAAAATTAATGAACAAAAAAGCAAGGTTGCTTATTCATATGTATCGGTATTTATACTTTATGAGGAAGGACAAAAGCTGCAGTGTTCTCGAGAAGGAGTCATACATGCTTTCAGTTTATGTTCTTTGCTTCATAACATAGACGTTTAATATTCATACAGTAGCATTATGCAAAGTAAAAGACCCATTCCATCTTGGCTGAGTTAGGGACTTCTGTAAGTCCAAATGCACTCCCTGCCAACTAATGCAGCAGCTATGGGCATATTTGATCCTTGCTTTCTGAATACCATTGGACTGCCTAATACGATTCTAAACATAACCTGTAATTTGAACAAAGATGCACCATATTTTCTCATTAAGATCTCCATTTCTGCCTGTACAAGTGAAAATAGGAAAAAATGCATATACAACAGTGATTGCCCATACGAAGCTTCAGGACCACTGATGGAGTCCATGCTCTGAAAACTTCAGTTGCTGGCTAACAAAAACTCTATCTTCTGCTTTTCTGCAAATAGCATGGATAGACTAGATTACAATATCCTTAGAGAAGCTAAAATAGCATTCAGAAGGGAGATTTATAGTGCTATATTCATCTTTTCTCACGGAATCATAAAACTCATAGTACAGCAGGCACAGAATCCATTGCCATCAAACCACTAAAAAAGGCAGCAGGAAAGAGAGCTTGCACAATTTTACCGGGAACAGAGAAAGTGAACTTTGTCCAAAGATTGATTCTTTTATATTTCTGCTGGAATGTTTCTGTTATTGTTAAAAAAAAAGAAAAAACAAAGATGACCATCTTTATGTTTTAACTAAACTCTGCTATGTACCATCCTACACTAGTACTGTGGAAGCTGGAAAATTAAAAGTCCTATAGATTATCTTAATGCATATACGAGTACGTAAAAATAGACCTTATTATGCATTCTACTTCAGGTGACAATTTCACTGACTGCATTGTCTGCTTTATCCAAGTAACAATAACAAGAAAGTAGATGAATCTGTTACAGGCAAAGCCATCTTCAGCCCTATTTCCTCCATCTACATTATGTCCATGTTTTGGTAACTCTTCATGTAGGAGGTGTTCAGTGATTTAAATTGCCATTTACTGAGCAAATCTCCATCACCAGTGCCTGCGGAGGGGACAGGGCAGCTCAGGAAGTGTCAGCGCTGTCTGAGCTGCAGCACCACTGCGTTATTTTAAGGTCAACAATACGCTTGCGGTGACTTTACAAAGAAAGTGGGTCAATCAGGTAATTGCATAGCGTACCCAAACAGGACAAGCTTTATCAGCAGAATGCTGTTAAATAACAAGGGTAGGAATGCAAAAATACAGCGTGCGAGAAGAACTAATTTGAAAGATATAACTTGCATATTTCTGTCTACAGACTGTATGATCTTCTTACTGAATTCTTTGTTAAAGAACAAAGTAATCAAATTTTAAAGTTTTTACTACAATAACCTTGGATCCCCTGGGGAATATTCAGTGAAATATGAGAGAGGTTTTAATACCTGGAAGCACAGCTGCATTATGGTAAGGTCAATTTAGGAGCACTATTGAGACTCTAGGCCATAATGACTCCATATGGAGCCGGATAGTAGCTAAGGTAATAAACTTTCACAGTGTGATTTCTTTGCTCAGTGCAATACTAGCATAATTCGGCAGTTACTCATCTTTCATTCAATGGAGAAGGTTTTTTCCCCCCTTTTTAAGAGCTACCATGTGCTCATTCTTTCACAGAAGGTTTACAAATCCAAAGAAAACATTAACTGAATTCCAAATGAAAAACACTGAATTTTATGAGTGTCTGAATGTTGCAGAAAGGAGAAATTCCTCAGCTCTCAGCCCCTATTCAAAGATGTTTCCGTTTGTCTTAAAAACTGGTGTTAAATAGATATCGGCCTTAGCTTCCATAGTAATAAGTAGACACTAAATGCATTTAAGGACAGAGAAATAAGAAATTGGGGACAGCTGCGGACAGCAGATTTGGGACACTGGTATCATGTATGTAACAAATCTTTATTAATAAGTACATTAAATCCCATATTTTTCATTTATAACTGCTGCATAATTTCCTGTTAACACTTCATGTAAATTCCAGATAAGGTAATAATTTTTTTTCAGAATTCTATTTCTGTTTCATTATATGTTCTACACTCTGCCCCACAGGTCAGTCGCATGATTGAAGTTTTATGCCTCATTAAAATTCCCCTAGTTAAAACACGGAGACAGAATTTTGGTAATTCCTTTCTCCACAACTACAATTAAACATTCCACAGGATTCCTGTATTATTGCAATCCAAGTTTAAAAATTACTGTATGGTGAGATGGTCAAGGGGTCTAAATGTCCTAAACATAAGGCTCTTATCTTTCTTTGCTCCAATGGCTAAAAAACCCTGCACCACCACCTCCCAGTTCAGTATTTCTAGCTAGCAGCTGCTATCAGAAACCTAAATAACAAAAATATGCAAACTTGCACACTAATTCCCTTTGGAGATAGATCTTGGCTGCAGCCCTGTCATAAATCAGAGAATTTCGATATGAAATGAGGCAAGCAGCTCTAATCATTTCTGCATTTCAAATTGGATCACTGGCTCAATCACTGGGCTTTTTTAAACTGCTTGCCTAAGAGCAAATGTGAGGCGGGAGATAATTCTGAAGAAATCTCTTCTTTTGTGGCCGTAGAACTCTTTTAACTGTTTCAAGACTGAAGGCCACATTTCAGTGATAATAACATATATCTGCTGTGAGAGATATGGATCCTTAAAGACATCTTCCCTCTCTTTCAACTCATAGAATTCCATCAATATCTGCATATATTATATATATTAATATATGTGCATGTGCATATGGGTGTTTGTGTGCACAAAAAGAGAGGGAGAGAAAAGACGAGAGAAATATCTGACATGTAGCCTCAGCGTATTTCCTTTTCGAATTTTCTCATCTTCCTTGACTCTGTGTGGGTTTCAATTGCTGCCACTACCACGTAGCTAACTTTCTACATATATAGCCAAGCTCTTTGGAAATTTCTTTAAAGACGAAAACCAAACTGGAAAGGAAAAAAGAGGGAAATTTAAGATATAGAGTCTCAATTTCAGGAGTGCAGTAACCCTCACCTACCCAGTGTCTAGCTCAGAAGAAAAGGCAAACAAATAAAATGAAAGGAAACAAAAGTCTTCTGTAATCCTATACAACATGCAAAGGCCTCCTTCTTATCCAACAGTCTTGAAATTCTCTGTTACTATACCATTGATTTTCTCTTTTCATGCTTCTTCTAACTCTTAAAACAATATATCGCAAAAAATTACCCTTAGAGTCAATTACTGTGTAAACAGCATCCTCTTGACTATTTTTATGCTTTGAGTATCCCTTCTTTTTCACCCAGATGATACTGTAGGCTTGTTGCAGTTTCAGTGTCTTCACTGCAGTGCTTTGAAATTGAATTTAACTCTATTATCAGTAGGCTTTTGTAATCTCATGTAAGCCTAATAGCGATCAGATGGAATTTTACAGCCAAGGTCCCTGAATTTTGAGGACTAATTTAAAATGTTTATCTTTTTTTGTTTGTTTCAGACAGTTAGAAAATATTCCCCACATCATTTTTTTTTCTCCTATTTTCACTTTCTGACACTTCATACTGTATTTTCCTTCTGGGAGCTCAATTTTCCCTTCGGATACATAATATTCTGCTTCCTCCCCATATATTCCTTTCATTTTATGAAATTTAGTGAAGTACTTCATTCAGCACTGATGGTTTTAGTATCACCATGCAATATTAATGCAGCAGATATAAAGCAAGCAACATAGTTTCAAATTTTCTCCATTAAGTTTGAAAAAATGGTGGTAGCTAAGAGGATCCCCAAACTCTGTGCTGTCTCCCACATTCGGTTCTCTCCAGGTTTGAATACATGTATGTGTATTTTTATATTTATATGTGTCTGTGTTTATTTATGTATAAATGTGTGTGCGCACACATGATTTTTTTTCAGGCACCTTGACAGCTGCAATGGCCTTATTGTCAGTGTTCTGTTTTGCTTCGTACACACGAAAGGGAAATCCAAAGGACTCTAGTCAGGATTGCCAGAGATCACATTGAGTAGCCCAGTTCACCAGTCTGTGTGTCCTTGTTTCTCATGGCACACAGGACTAAAAGTTAGAGCCAGCACATTCATGTTTAAATGATGCTACAGGGCACTCTTTTTTTTTTTTTTCTTCTTGGTAACTGATTTTATTTCAAAAAGACTCCTAATTCATTCCCCTGTGCCTGAATAAAGTTTGGCAGAAGGGTAAAGCCAAAGGTGATTCTGCCAGCCTAAGCACAGGGCTCATGACCACAGGACAGTGCTGGGCCTCAGGGCCAGCAAACCATGCCGAAAGGCAGCACACCTACCTCATATGCCAGCCACGCTAGCACCAGACCGATGTGATGCTTTTACTCTTCCATTCAAAACAATGTGTCCAATGTTAATTCATCAAGCCTCATGGGGTCTTGCCCGTTAAGTTTGAGGATTTGAATCTCATGAATGCAGAATCTGCATTGTTCTCAGCTGAGGTCACTTTGCTGTGCATGTAGGAACAAGCGGCGTGCTTCAGCAGCTTACAAGTGTAAAAGAATTGTCAAACTCATTTTGAGCTCACCTCTGTTTCCTCTGTGTCTCAGGGCATGCAATCAAAAATCCTCATGGTTCACTGGGGAGTTGAAGCCATACACTGAAGCTATTTTAGGAACAGAGTGCTTGGTGTTACTTCTCTCACTCACCTAACCATCAGTGATAAACACTTAGGGAACCTTGCATTATTCCACTAATCCCGTCTGTATTTGTACACTCAGAAAGGCCCCAAACTCCACACAGTACCACACGTTATAAGACAGTAGCTCTATATCAGGTCTGAAATTATGCTCCCAAGTAAAACATGCATCATGATTTAAGTGATAAAGTAGGTGCCAGCAAAAGTTCGATTAAGCAACCATTACTCTTCTAATGTATGTTATCATACTTTCCCCTCTGGTTTAAAAAGTCCTGGTAATCAATGTACCATTTCACCTAAAAAATGATGCACGGACAGTTCACTGTGGAGTTTTAATTTTAGGTTAATTTTGAGATATAAACTCTCTCTTCTTTGTATACATGTAAAATAAATGTCCACTAAAAAATTAAAAATTCAGTATATCTCATGTTGAAATGCTTAAATGTGGCCTCAAGCCACTTGTACAGAACACTAAATGAAGGCAAGTTGTAACAGTTTATGGAAAACATCTGTTTTAATTCAGATGTTTCTCATAAGCACAGGACGTAGCATAGTTGTGGACAGGTGCACAGAGCTGCAGTATGCCACCAAGTTACATATTTTTTTTTTCCTCCCTAGGGATAAATAAAGAAATTTACTAGTTACCATGCTGTTTTCCTTGTCAGCACAGCAGATTTAAATAGCTTTTCTGAGCCTGGGTGCACGGTGGTTTCTCAGTTATTAAAATTCAGTGTGGTTGTACAAAAATTCTAATATTTATAATCTAATGAAGCATTTCAGGCTTCACAATCCTAAAAAGTGTCAATCTGATGTCATAATAATAGAGGAGTTCAGATAAAAAAATCAAGTCTGCAGAGGCTGCACAACTTCCTCTATGCAGTACTTGTAAGAAAGGGATTTTTATCATTAGGACCCAAAGCCAGAGGAGCAGAATCTGTGGGTTCTCTGTCACAAGGTGCCTGTGCAAGCTATTAACTCCTGCTGAGTTTGTATGGTGTGACATCTTGAAAAGATTTTCCTTGAGAAATGTTTGTTGGGAGAAAGAAAAAGGAACCCTGTAAGGTGTGAAATTCAGCCTTTTTATTAATTCCTTCTTTTCTCCTTCCTGGGTTCACCTTTTAACTGGGGTATTCAGAGTAAAGAGGAAGGTCACAAAAAAACAAGGACCAGAAATGAACTGTTCCAGCTGTAATGCTGGGACACTGCTACACTGACAGAAGATTTACATTTTAGTTTACCTCTGGTCTTAAGTGTTCACTTCTCATGTGAATGAAAGAAACAAAACCCCTCTCGCCTTGCATATAATTGCAACACTAGTGTTCAGGGGGCCAAATCAAGCACTCCACTGTATATTAGACGGGGCAGAAAGTTTTCAGAGGCTGACTGCTATAAAAATCCTGAATTCTAAAGGTTATTTTTCCCTCAGTTTATGCCTGGAATATTAGAGAGACAACAAACAATATGGTGAACTAAATAAAGTAGAATATGAACAAATTTAAAGAAAAATGGAAAAATATTAATAAAATCACAATCTACAGAATGTAAGGTTTTCACGGCTCAGTGATGTCTCATTTTATACTTTGTTTTTTTTTGTTTTTTTTTTGTTTTTTTTTTCTTCTTGAAACTACACATTCTATTATGGCAATATTCAAATCCCCAGATATAACTGCCACATTCCAAGTCTTAACTTACACAAGTCCTGAGTGTTTTAAAGTTAAATTATACACAATTAATATTGAATAAAGATGAATTCTTTCATTGATAACCTCGTAGTGATTGAAAAAACACAATGGCACTCATTGCTCTGCACTCCACCTTTCAAGACACCATGTCTCATTTCTACGCCCTCACACTCACCGTACAAAAGTTCCAATTACACAGTTCAGAATATCTCAACTGATCACTGACAAACTAGCCATGATCTCACTTCAGACTTTGGAGAACTTGTTGAGCAATTGTTCTTACACAATCTACATCTTCTCACCTGATTTTTTTTTCTTTAATCTAGAGAGCTGCAAAAATACTTTATAACTCATGATTAAATGGGCCTCAAATTCAAAAACCACTCAAATTTCAAACACTTCTCAAATTCGTTTTGAAAGCAGAGTATAAAATGAAGGTGAAAATGATGGTTCATACTCTCAATCTGAAGGGAATCAAGAGTCATATTAGCATTGCCTACAAATTCCTAGATGACCACCAAGGAGGAAGTGACTGTATCTACCTGAGGGGTTTCCTCAAAAACAACCTTGAGCAAAATCCTGTTCTCCAGAACAAAGCTGGGTTCAGATGCGACAAGAGGATATAGACTTGTCAAAAAAACAAAAACACCTAATGAATAATCCAACTACAACGGAAAAATAATCATGCTAGTCAAAGTAAATTTACTAAAAAAAAAAAAAAAAGATTGAAAGTATGTTTCCACCATCTCCATTTCCATTGAGACTGAAAAACAATACCCTTACGTTTTCTTCAGTCTCATTGACTCAGCCAAAAATATAGTTAACAGCTCTCATAGTAAGGAGATTCATTTAAAACAAGCACAGTTCAGATCAGAGGTAACACATTTCTTTTAATATATTCCTTTGAATACTGAGAAAGAGAAGACTACCATATGACAGAAAAAGATTTTTTTCTCATTCTGCTTTCCATCTCTGCTTCATTTTACACAGGAATCTTTTCTCTTTACAATTCAGTGCAATTTAAGTATGCTTGTGTAAACATGGATTATACCACATCAGAAACCAAGTTAGCTATCTCAAGAGAATTTGTATCTCTGCTGTGTGTAAGTAAGCAGATTAATTCCGAGATCAGGCATTACCTAATGCATTTTCAATTCAATTTCTTCTTTTCTTTCTGCACACAAGATCAGGGAAGTGGGATTATTTTATTAATTTAACTAATATTTTGCATGTTTTCCCTGTTATCTTTCTTTCCTCCAAAAATTTTGTTAGCGCCTAGTATGATAGACTTAGTATGAGCAAGGATGTGTAAAGACAAGAGACCTAAGCCTTCAACACCATACCGAGAAATAAATGACATAGGGAATAACAAAGTTTTCCTCCCACTGCACTACCAGGAGTAAGGAATCCTCACGTATTTCAAACATCGATCTACAGTGACACATCCTGCCTGGGGTAAGCTCAGTTATTGTATGAAATTTAGGAGAAGATTATTTATTCATTAACATTTATGCTGCTTTTATGGAAAATCTCAGAAGTAGTGCATGAGCCAGTTTGTTTTTATTACAGCAGTGCCTCCTAGCACTGTTTAAGGTGAGGGTCTGTCAACATATCACAAAAGCATAGGATTTACTATGTAAGATCAGTCCACTCGCCCATCAAGCCTGCTAGCTTGCCTCTAGCTATACCCATACCTGATGCTTAAGTAGATTGAAAATTAAGCCCACAATACACTTGACTTGCTGTGTAACATTAAACTCAGGTGGAGCAGAGTCAAGAGATTTCTTCTTGGTGTCTTTAGTGGGCACCTACTATCAAAAGACAAGACTTGATTACATCTATATAGCTAGCAAAGTAACAGAAAGCAATAGAAGTGTATACCTTTATGGATCAGCCCTGTGATGCGCCACAGCAATGACTGTGCTACCTTGAACAGAGAAACTAATCACAAATACATGTTCCACACAACTACTGATCATTGTGTTGGTTTCTTTTTGCTCAAAATCAGCACCAAACTTTAACTCCAGCCAGTGTGTACTAAGTAACCTTAATGGATGGAGCTGGACATTAAGGAAGGGCAAGTCCTTGAGCACAGTTGAAGGAGTCTTGAAGGTCAGTAAGAAAAAGGAAAGAGAAATTAGAGAACGGAGAAGGAAATGTGGCTGTTAAGAATATGATAAGAACAAAACAAAGAAATTGGGGAAGTAGAATAAAGAAACAATTTAGTAACAGAAAGAGAAGAGTGGATAAGGACAGACTGGAAAGGGGAGGAGAAAGGTGAGGGGGAGAGTGCTAGAAATGGAAATAAGGGATAACAATCAGGGAATGGGCAGAGGGAAAGTGAGGTGTTAAGGGAATCTACGCAGATGGAAGTGAAATTGCATGGAGAGAGAGCAGTTGTGGTGTGGATAGAGTTGTAAAATATAAGCATCAAAATCCCTGACAGAACTTCAGCTTTCCCACAACATTCTGGACTATTTTCTTTTTAGGGCCCTACACTCCCACATTATCAGGTACTCTGACAGAAATATTCAGAAAGTGAATAAGATGTTAAACGTTAAGTGTTCACAGGAAGATGTGAAACAGCAGAAGCTGTTAAATACATTTACTAAACAATCAGCCAAATATGCCAATAAAAAATATATATATATATATGGAGTAGGGGGGTTAATGCTGAAGTTGATGCAGATCTAAAGCCATTTGGAGAATGCTTTTCCCCTGAGTTAAGGATAAGAAGGACATTTCTACCCCTTAAACTACACGCTATAGCTAGTAATTCTCCCACATATTAGTTTCCTTACATCCAAACCATATCATCCTTACCAGGATCTGCACAAATGCAGCTATAATCTATAGTGCATGCCATGACATGTAAGCTGAATCCTGTGTACAGCCCCAAACTCACCCTGACACAAAAAAGAGGGAATTTTTTTTCTAAAAATACATGATTTTTTTTCCTAGACATTTGTGAAATTAGTTATTTTAGTTGTCAACCATTCCAGAGAATGATGTTCATATCTAAAGTTAAAATTAATACAAATGACTGAAGAGGCACAGCCTCATTACAAAGGATTTATACACAAACCCTCTTATCAATACCAACCTCCTAGTTCTTAGACTCCTAAAGACAGAAATATGGAGCTACAAATAACATTCATTTCCCAATTACTATGCCAACCAGGTCTTTTTATTATAGGCTGTATTTGCATTTGACTGACTGGCCTATTGGAAGCATAGCACTGCTAGACCATCATCAAACATTTTCTCTTTTTCAAAGACATAATCCAGACTATGCACACCAGTGCGATATCAATTGGTTTAATCATTCCTTTACATGATAAGGGACACCGCTCTTTGCAAATCTGGATTTTTAAAAATAACTTCATGTTCCAATTTTAACCCATCTGTTATGAAATGATGAGAAATTTGTGCAGTGAGTTGTTTGATAGACTACTTACTTTCTTCTCTTTTTCTTTAGTGGTAAATTTGGGAATACATTTTCTTTCTAGTTACTATCTGCATGTGATATTCAAAAAAAAGTTTAGTCTTTTCTATCCCGAAGAGAGCGATTCCTACCAGACTAACTTTTATTTGCAATTTTTATGTGAAGAGCTTAAAAAAATTAGTTCAATTCATAGTCTGGTAACGTACAACTCTTTGGGTGTCTGCTAATCATTCGGGGGATAATCTTGTAACGCAGGCATTCGTTTAACCTGTAGGAAACCTGAGATCTCCAGAGTGCTGTCAAGCAGGTCCATTAATCTCTTTGTACCTTGATCTCCTATTTTAAAAATGGTGATCAAATTATGCATTTCTCCTGCTCTTTGTCTGTGTTCTCTCTGTGGCCTCTAAATTCTTTCAGGAAGAGATTTCTTTTTTATCACAGTCTTGATACAGACATAATAGTATCAACAGCATGATTATCTGTTTAATAGGCTAGTCTGGATACCAAAAACTTCTTCACATAGAGAGTAGAAATCAAATAAATATATAAACAAAGTTAAATAAAATTCTAGAGAAAAAATAAATACTCATATTATTTATACAGGTTTAATTCCTTGTAATCTCCTCCTGTTTCACCTCATTCTAACTGCTTCAGATTCAGGCTTGAAATGAAGCTCTGACTTCACTCACATACAAGTTTAACAGAAGGTTTTCACATGCTGTATGTAGGCAATATGAGCTACTAATAGAAGAGAACATTTTGTTATCATAAAGGCAGAATTATGGCTCTTCATTCTGCATTTAGTGAGAAAGAAGGGATATCCATAAAAAAAAAAAACCCACACCTTACTTCTTCAGATATATTCAATTGTCTTAGTGACAATTCTTGTTTTATGCGTATCTGAGAGTAAGGCAGAAAACTGTAGTGCTGCGTTTTGCATTGTATTTAAAATTAGCCTAATTGTGTCTCAAATTAGCCTCCTTTCTCGCCCCACTTATGCACCTGGAAATCTATATCTAGCACATTTTGGCTTCTGAAATAAAGGACAATTGAAAACTGACAGTATTCCATGAATTTTAAACTATACCCTATTTCAGAATTAAGACTGCAAAGAAAGAAATAATTAGAAGAACTAAAATTGTTCAAAAAGTCTAAGTTTTAAAGAAATTAGTATTTAAATTTGACTGCTTTAAGAATCTACCTTGTCACTAATTTAGTGAAGGCCATGTTGTGGAAGTGCGCATGTGGGAAAACACCTATTTTTTGTACACAAATACCACAATGTAGTATCAGAACAATTCCTTCGAGGTGCCCCAAGATTAAAATACTTCCCATATAGTTGGGGAAATAAAGAAAAATCCACCTTGAAAAAGAATCTGTTCTGCACTGTGATACAGATATCTAAAATCCTGACAAATTTCATAGACTTCAAAGAAAAAATATTCCCAGTTTTTCTGGGATGATTCAAAAATGTGTCTGCTCCTCCTCCTATTTGCTAAAAATAATAATAAAAAAAAAGTAAAATAAAATCTGTATCTTCATTATTCAGATTGAATCCAAAATTATGCCATTTTCAATGAAAATATGGAAATGCTTCACTTTTTATGGGCAAAATACTATTCAAATATCCTTATACACGTTACAGGTGAAGAATTTCACCTATGTAAATCTACTTTGATGCTATTTCTTAATTCTTTTTTCAATTCAGAGTTTTCACATATGATTATATTGAAAGAGTAGGCAAGCATTTATTTGATTTGAAAGGCAATATGGTGATAGTGAATTCAGTCATGCTTTTACTGCTAACACTGGTGCAATGATTTATTCATTTGTCATTCCACTTATTTTTGTGCTTGAAGAAACATAAATTATAGTTACACCTCTTTATAACTACCAGTTGGCACATATGTGATACTGGTACTGACATACCATACATAATTAGAGGGGCATGTGACATTAAACTTATTTTGTTTCAAATCAGAAACTTTCTGACTTTGTCTAATGAAAACTACCACTCCTGTCTGGAATATGTTCATCTCTCAGGGAACAGTGTTATAAATTTAGATTGGTGTGTCAAATGTGAAGAATTGTAATCGAGCTGTTAACAGTGAAGAAAATCAAAGTCAAGCCACAAGTTAGAGTTTAAGATGAGAAACACTCAGTAATGAGCGACATAACTGAAACTGAAATGATTGGTAAACCCAGCCTAGGTCTCAGAACATTGCTAGGCACAATACTAGAAGTTCATCTAAATACAGATTTGGGCATCCAAATAAGAAGCTCATTTCATGCTAAAACATGGAAATCTTCAAACTTGTTTTTATTATGCACTGGAATGATTTTAGAGATCTATAAAAATATCGCTTGTAGTCATTCTTTCTAGAGCAGTCCAGTACAATCCTGCTACTTCCCTAGCTCAGTAAGCTACACATGAAGCTCTCTGATTCCAGCTTGAGCCACAGAACTAGTGGCACTCCTATTTTGTAGTGAAATGATAAAAACAATTGCTAACATGACTATTAACTTCTAAGCTTTTAATTTATGCTGTTCAACTTCTTTTTCATTTATGACAGAGGAAACATTCATGTTCTTGAGGAGAAACAGAAAGTGGCACTCAAACAATCCAGACAAATATCCATGGGCACTTGGTCTCCTTGACCCAAATCCAAAAGATCCTATGGAAACAGTAACCATATTGTTCAGCAAAACTGCATTTATGGCACTCTGTGTTTTCTTACTGTTGACCTCCACCAGTAACTGTACACTGCTGGCACCGGTAACAAATTTGTCATTGAAAGATTTCTCTTGGCAGCATATGAACTTCTGAGCTTTTCAAAATAAGTTTGGCACTGGGCACTGAAAAGGTTCATCATCACTTATCTAGATTATATCTTTCTTTGTCAGCCAATGAGTTTAAAAATTCCCATCTAAATCAATGCTTCCAATTTTTTTTTATATTTTCTTCCACTAGATTAATAGACGTGGGAAGAATTCCCTGAAATCATCTGCAAACTTGCTGCCTTTTTCATTCACCATGTCTGTAAAGCTCACGTCTGCTGCTTTACTGTGATGTAATTGCTGTTTATTAAACTAATCTTCATAATCTCCACTTTAACTTTTGCCTCCCGCACTTGCTTGTTGCCATTGTATTCAGGGCTGGTGTAAGCCCAGGACCTAAGCTAGCTGAGATCAGCAGCTGTCCTCTTAGTAACAGGTTCAGACAGAGTCTAGCACAAAGGAGCACCAGTTCCTGAGTAGAACCTCAACATGCTGCAGCACTACAGATGTTAAATATCATAACAATGATTGTATCTTCCTTAAACAGTGATTATTAGTGAAGCTGTACAGTTTTCAAGGAGCCCTTGTTACACTTTTCACCAGCAGCTGAAGCAAAGAACACATTTCCGTTACAAGATGAAGCTGTACAATCTCATCCAACAAATGATCTCACTCTGACCCTCACACTAACTTTGCTATTAAGCAAAAACAGGCACATTTTCAAATATTGATTCCAACTAATGTCTGATCCTAACAGGCATGATCTTATCTAGGCCCTACTATAATAGAAGGAGTGTCAGAGTTAAGCAGAATAAGTTTAGATAAGATCACAATCTTCCTCACCATGATGTGATGCTATCACTGAGCAAGTATTGTATTTGAAGTAATTATCATTAATAGATATTGGCAACAGGAAGAGTGGCCACTGCTAAGATCTAAACAAATTTGTGCATGATAAAATAAAACAAGTTTTATCTCAATAGTGGATAGTGATATGTTATGTGCCCTATGAGATTTCACTGCCTTTATTTTTTTTCTTTGAAATGATGGATATTCAAATAAGAAAGAAATACTGAGTGGCAATGTTGCTACTTTAGTTTGTTCTCTACCTTCCCTTTTGTGGCAAACTGCCACTTCAGCCTTCCTGCTGCTTTTCTAACATCTTATCTTGGCCAGATGTCCTGCACAGTGCTACGTGGGCCGATCCTGCTCCCTGGCTTTCACTGAAGAGCCTCAGCCACAGCTGATTTCATGGTGCTCCTCTTGTGGCTGGGGAGTGGGCTGCAAGGAGTGTCTTACAAGAGGTGAGGGCAGCAAAGTGTCATCCTTCTACACTTTGGACTGTGTGGTTGTTTTCTTAGTTGAATTCTTCATTGCAGAAATAAGGGGTAGCCCCACAGCCGACTGTCCAGAGGTGAGCACAGGCTGGGGCAAACACTGTAAGAGAGGTACAAGGCTGACAGACATCACGCTCGCTTGGTTGTTTTCTCTCTGTTCGTTCTGATCTCAGTAGCCTTCCTGCATTTTCAGAAAGAAGAAGGCGCTGTAAAGGGCACACCTGCTATGTTGTGGCAGATTCTCTTTGAAACCCTTAAGTCTTCCTCCCCTGAAGCTGCTAGCATGTAAGGCCAAAACAGCATAAAATGAAAATAGTAATTGATAGCCCTGGAAAAAATGTTATCAACCTAGGAAAACTGAAAACACTGGTATAAGAAAAAGAAAAAAAAGTCAGTTGATAGTTATGTGTGTGATTTTTGTAATGAAATAACACAAGCAGAGCTAAACTTTCATACAGAAAAGCTATGCAAAAATGACACATGGGAAAAGGATGCAGACCTAAAACTCCTTTAACTATTCATCCTTAGTAGGAATAAGTGTGCCACATTTAGAAATAAAAAGGCACAATCAGTTTCTCTATGTCTGTTGTGATAACAATATCGAGCTCCAATATGCTGTTTTTCATCCTCACAGTACTCACAAATATTAACTAATTAAATTTTAAAAATATTTCTTTTCTAAATGAATTGAGCACTTGACAAGATTACCCAAATCTTGGTCTTATGCACAAAAACCCACACGCTGCTTTTCCACTTGTCTTCATGTATTTGTCTTCTCAAATGTATGATTAACTCCAGAGCACTGAAATCTTTTTGATAATCGCTGAAGATGAATGTATCAGGACAATCAGCAGCATATGGAACACAGAATGCTGCCAGATGTTAACACACTAAAATAAAGCAGAACCATCCATGTACTCTGTATCTCTTCTAAAAATAATATACTCATTGACCTTAACCCTATCAAACCAGTT
Organism: Pavo muticus; assembly: GCA_016647715.1. Lineage (NCBI taxonomy): Eukaryota > Metazoa > Chordata > Aves > Galliformes > Phasianidae > Pavo > Pavo muticus. The sequence continues at coordinate 142,668 of JACDJE010000574.1, read as the reverse complement.
CCATCTCCAAGGTCAAATAAAATAAGAAATATTTATCTTCTACAGAGAGGTTCACAGACTGTATTGGTGGTGTTCAGTGGCATGAAATGCTAGGCATCCCTCAGCCCCACTGCTCTGAATGAAAGACTGGGGTGCTCAGCACCTCCTTCTGCATCTCAGCGCTGCGCAAACTCAAGTCCTAACTCACTAACTGGCCCTTAACATTTCTGATTGCTTTGCATTCCCTTTGTATTTTTCCAATGACCATAGGTGGAAACGACCAGTAAGAATCAACATGCAGTCCTACAAACTGTTATCTCTAACACCTTGGCAGATTTGCATACTTCACATGTTGTCTGTAAAAAATAAATTCAAGAATCCTTGTTAACCCAATAATTTTGATGCAATACCATCAGTGCTGCTTGCTGCTGCAGTTCTCATGAGCCTGAACACTGTGAGGCCATGGGGATGGCACTGGATGCCAGAGCCGAGCTTCTTTGCTTCCATGCCTCGCAGCTCTCCCAAAGCATTCTGCAAGCCCACAGAGCAGCCAGAGAGACACTGAGAACTCTGACAATACCACACTTGTACTTCTGAAGAGTTCAGGAGACTTCAAAATTACAGGAGTTACAGTGAATAAACAATGAGACTCCAGCCGAGTCCCCTTGGGATGAATGACAGGGAAATGCTTACTGAAGTTCAGACAGGCTGTTTTGCCTCATGGGTGCCCGCATGCCACAGACAGAGCAAGAGGCACAGGTGTGACTACAAAGCCACTCCAGCACTGCGCCAAGTGCTAGCAACTGGCTTGGAGGAGGGCATGCGAGGAATGTTAAGGAGGAACAGCCACTTTAAGTGGTCTCACATTTGCGAGAGGTCAAGTTCTCAAAACACAGATATCCTTTTCATTTTCTATTCTGCAATGAAATGTTAACCGTGGTGGGGAGAGGGAAGAGCTTTCAAACCATTGCACAAAGGTACCTGTTGTTGTTACTGAGTGTTAAGGGCATTTACTGCCCCAGAAACTGCACCACAGAACAACTGCCAAGGATGCTGCAGATGCCAACAGCCTTCTCGCAAAGGTTTCCACATCCAGCCCACGGTCTGTTCTCTGTTTTTCCGTCTGCCTAATCGGGGCCCTGGTACCTGATAGTGGGTGGCTGACTACAGAAATCAAGATGCAGCTTACTCCCTGAGGCACGCTGAGCGCCAGATCAAAGTGCACACGTTTGGCATCCTGAGAATGCGATGCCACTGCTCTCTCTTCTCACATCTCTGACACAGAAACCTGAGACACTGATCCTCAGAAAACAGACAGTATTTCTTAAGAAAATAGTACGGAACACTTAAAAGCAAAGTCCAACATAAAGCTGAAAAAATGCACTGAAAAAGCAACATTCATTTAAAATTGGGTTGTTTGCCACATGTTAATCCTAACTTGTATTATCAAGAAACTGGAGCAGGAAAAAGAAACATTTGTAAGAAAAAAACCTGCAGGAAATTAATGAGGGATGTGCCAAAGAAACATAGAGGCTCACTTTCTTATCTCCCAGCAAGCCCTTGTTATATTTCAATTACATTTTGAAAAGGGTATCCTCCACGGTGTGACCAACTGTCTCACTTGCCATAATGTCCCATCTGCCATTTTCTGCAAAAGCGGGTCTAATTCAGGCCTTTCGAAGCCAAGTTTAGAGATGTCAGCTACCAGCAGTGTCTCTGGACAGCCACACGGACAGGCTGGCTGCAGCCACCTCCCAGCATTGTGATGCCAGAAGCCATGGGTCACCCGCCCTGTCCCTACTGCGCCTACACTTCTCCCATTGCTGGTCCAGCCCAAGCTTAAACAAACACACCAGAGACCAAGATATTTTGGTCCTACTATTGTTTGCTGCTTCACTGCTCTCTTCCCTTTATGCTAATCTGTCCCAGTTTTCTTCCCAAAGTGAGGACAGCAGCTTGCAAGAGGGAGAGAGAGGGAAGAACCCTTCGTCACCTTCCTGTGCCGAGCACACCTCCCTCGGCTCCCTCGGCTTGTCTCTGTGTCCTCGCACATGACACGAGTGCCAGCTTTGTCTTTTAGAAAGTGTGGTCACTCCTCCTCCAGCTTGGAGACCGCCATGTGCAACCACACAGCTCAAAGAGAAAAAAAATCTTTGCAGAATGTGTTAACTGAAGAGGTGCTTCTAAATAAGAACATAAATAATAATAATGACTAACATAGATGAAACTTTTATTCAAAAAATATTTTCCGCTCTTTTCAGGCATACATTAAAATAAGATGTCAAAAAAGATGGGAAATATTGATCTGCAACAGAAACATTTTAAATTATGTCATTTTCTCAGAGTGAATAATATGCAAAAACTACGATGATATCTCAAATGCTATGCAGTTTATTCTAAATGCATCAGAAGCATTCTGCTGTCCTTCCCCTAGAGCACACAGAGAAAAGGCATTATTTTCTCTATTTAAAACACAATTATTCCCTAAGGAGCTCAAATAAAAAAACAGGAAAATACATGACTGTAACTATATTTAAGGCTCTGAAATCTGCAAAACATTTTTGTTGCTATGTTGAAATATTTTCTCCTTTTCTTTAGTCTGTGAAATAACATAAAATGCATTAGTTAAAAAAAAATAGTGGGCAAAAGTTTATTAATACTTAATTGTTTAAGACATGACATGAACGTGAAACAATTTGTAACTCCCACTGCTGCAGATGGCTGGGACTGCCCAAGAGATCAGGGATCGATGCCCAGCATTGGTGCCTCCTGCACATGTCCCAGCAGAGCCCTAAGGGCTGCAGCCCCATGTCTCTGCAGTGCTCCTGGAGCCCTCAGAGCCACCGTGGGCTGCATTGATGACCTTGTTTTCCGAGCTTGAGAAATGAGGCCCAGGATGTTTACAAACCTCACTCAGCACTTATGCACGATACAAGGATTGTACTGCCCAAATTTTAGTGATAGAAAGGAGATCTGCTGCATCTGGGAAGGCACAAGTTTTGCTACTGGCTATGTGATACTACAGCGTCATTAGGAAATCAGCTATAGCTGAGCAGAAAGTTAAGCAAAATGTGAGTATCTCAAATGCATCTCTGATTTTAGGAACTAATAGCAGTGTTTCCTTCATAATAGAATGTGCTGTCTTTCATATGCTTGCAAACACCAGTGTATGTATGTATAAATGTACATATGTATATTTTCCTGCACTTATATTTATAAATGTATATGTATGTATATATAGAGAATACACACACTGTGCTAACTGTACTTGCTATATATTTTCACAAAATGTAGTTAATTTGGATGGCAATGAAATAACTACATTTTTACAACCTTGCAAATGTATTGGCTATTCCTCTGAAGTCTATTCATAGAGAAAGGAAACCGACTGGAATTTTGATCATTCCATTACGCTGTGCTGAAGTGAGCAGCAAGTGGACACTGTCTTCATTGAAATCACAGGTCTACTCCTTTACTCAAAGTCTTAAGTTAGGACAGACAATAATTTCAAATCATGTTATTGCTACAGTGTTAAGGTACATAAGAGACAGTGGTATCGTGGTCTGCACTTTCATTAGCACAATTCTGAAACCTATAAATGGTGAATTTTCTTTTCACACTGGAATTTCATCTACAGCATGCTTGATTCCAAACAACTGCCCACTTTGCTTCCACAGGTCTTACAGAATGCACTCCCCAATGTTATCCCAATTGCCACCACAGTTCCATACACAAGGGCATCACAGCACTCTCCTCCACTAGCAGTGTATGCTAAGGATAACTATGTGGGCAGGCATAGCTTTATGTATTTTCCCCAGACGAACCCAGGAGTATCCAGGATATTTTATCCTTAAAACAGTCAAGGAAAGAACGTAAGCCTGCAAGTCTTTCAGCTCAGAGCCCTTCATAAGCACAAAATTCTTGGCTTAATAATGCATGTATCTTTGTAGACACAGGCATCTTCGTGGCTTTATGTTCCACTAAAATGATGTTTGAGCTGTAGAGCCTGTGGTACAGGGAGGATCAGAGTAGATGTCCATAGTCCAGCAGCACAAGAACACCTTCCTGCTCACAGGTTGTTGCAGTGGCACTCTCTAAATTCAACATATAAGTCAGTGGAACATTGCAGCGTGTGCTGCAATATATCTTATCTATCTTCTCTCTGCTTTTCTCCACATCCCAAAGCAAAAGAGCCTAGCACTCACAGCTGGTGTCTCCTTGTTTCTGCTGAACTGAATTTTCTTCTCCCTTTTCTGCCCTGGACTCCTGCCCCATCTTTTCCCCACTCAGTTCTCAGCAGCTCCCGGGCAATCCTCCCTGGGATGCATCCCACTTTGAGAAGCACCTCCCAGCTGAAATAAGCTCACTGAAATGGGACAGCGAGCTTATTGAGTTTTCTCTCAGTTTAATGAGAATAATTGGTAGTATCTACTACTTAATTAGGGGGAGTATTAGGATAATGTCTGCTTAATGGACATGCTTATAGCAAGTACCAAGTAACTGAACTGTTTTTTAAAACCTTTCAAAGTGACCAGTCATGGTTTTCAATACATGTAAAGTTCTGTTGTTTTGATAAACAGGTGTCAAAATGAACCACGGGCATGTGTAGTATTAAGAAAGGGCTTCAGACAAGGGAAAGAAGTTTAAAAAAAGTTTTTAAGAACAAATCCTGTACGTAATACTCCATTTCTGAAATAATTGATTCAGCAATAAAGAAATAAAAAGGAACAATGGATTTCAATCCTATCTCCTTGTTTTGTTTAAAAAAAAAAAAAAAAAAAAAAAAAAAAAACCAAGAAAAACAGGAAAGAAACATATTTGTGTGCCTCTCAAACATGTAGTATCTTAAAATTAAGGCCAAGTTAACAATAGTATTAATACCAGCGTGCTAACAGAACTTAGACAGTGGTGTGTGATCAGTATGTACATTTCTATTTCCAGGGAATGTGGTTTTCATCATTTCTCAGCATTCTGGAAACCACTTTCTTAAGCTTAAGAAAACCTCTTTTGGCTTTTCAAGAACAGTGTTTATTCCGATCATTACCATATCTTGCTATCATATTAGCAACATGTTTTAAATTAACTCTGTTGTGTAAATGTCAACAAAGGAACAGAAACAACTGCTGTTTTGTTTGATTACTTGTTTGTTTGTTTTGAAAAATGGCTAAAAATGGCTTTGGACAAAAGTTTTTAAAAAATTCTTCTGTCATTACCTTCCCCTCAACTACATGGCTTTATAAAAGGGGAGGGTATCTTAAAAACAGTGTGGGAAAGTGAGGGAATGTTCTCAAAGGTTGCTGAGGATGGCCATATGGGTTTCCACGTCATATCAACATATCTCAGCTTTTTAAAATGTTCACATTGTATGAAGTGGCTGGCAGTGATGCTTGCATAGCACAAATGTACATCACACTAAGTGTAATGCGATTTGCTGTTCTGAAATATTGTTACATCAAAGTCTCCCAGGAAAAGAAGCAAGTGCTTCCAAACTACAGTTTTAATGTATAACCTGTCAGTAATAACAGTGAAAAACTGAAAGAAATGCTTTTGTAGACACTTCTGTCACAGGTACAAAACCAGTATAGTAAAGATTAGAATCACGGCTTGTGACTCAATATACTGTTTTTGGTAATGAAAATAGAAGTCACTATGCTAATAAGAGCCAACATCCCTATTTGTCTTTGACTAAAGACAAAACCTACCTTACATATTTTTATGTTTAAACAACAAAACCAGAGGCAGCCTAACTCAGGCTGCCGCCCTCCGTGGCCACACAGAACCTCAACCAAGTGCCCAGCAAACTCTCGTACTGCAACTCTGGAGATTAAAAGTTGCTGGCTACTACAGATATGAGGTTTTTGACCTGCAGTGACCAGCCGCAGATTAGCGAATGAATAACTTAACTGCATTTTGAACCTTGGCTCCTCAGCCCCTCACAGCACTACCCAATAAACTGTTTTGTGAGGCTATCTTCCAGGAAAAGTGTAGCTTTGGCACTGAACCTCCCAGATCCCATTAAAGAGTCTCTGCTGTATCCCATTGCTCGCCTGGTCCAACCCTGCACACTTTCTTCCCACGGATTCCTGTCACAGCCATGTTGAATCCTCTTTTCCTTATCAGGATGATACAGGCCTGCACCACGCGCTCCTCCTTGTGACAAGACCACAAGAATAGGGGGCAGGATCCAGCCGCTCATTGTTTCATTTCACAAAATCCTGCCATGGGCACAGATTAACACCAAAAACTAGATGGCTGCCGCGAAAGGAAATCACATCTCAAAATGCCTCTACTCACTACTGGAGCCATGGCATCATCCACAGCTTGACCTTCATCACAGGCCATGTGGTTCTGTGCTGCTTCTTGAGAAACACTGAATGCAGTCACAATATTTGAGATATTCTTTTGTTTCAGGGAGACAAGGAAAATATTTACAGCTGGGAAAAGCAAGTAAACTGCTTCTTCTTAAATAAGCTGCTAGCATCTTCAGTTTAGATCTGCTTATATGCAGCAGCCAAGCTTTCAGCGGTCTGTATGATACTCCTAGAACTGTTTTCCATTCTTGTCATCAGCCTGCTCACATTATAGTTCGCATGTGCACAAACTCACTTTCCTGCTGAAGACTAGAGTCACAAGCTATGGGTTGCTGCCTTAGAAATACGTTCCCAACTGCTTTTAGGTACCCAGGAACTACTGAACTTCAAGAGATGCAGCAAGGTACAAAGTTGGAGCCTCCCTGCTAAAAGTACTGATTTAATCATGTTGCCTTCCTTTAGAGCTCATCAACTGCAGATTAAAAAAAAAACAGTCTTGTACAACATTACAAAACAGTCTTGTACAACATTACTTATTGTCTGTTTGTCAAAACAGTGATATCATATTAAACTTCAAGAAAATCCAGAAATATGTAACCGATCTGTTTTTAGCATAGAAGGCTTGAAAAGGTATCTCTTTCAAGAAATCTCAAGAAATCAAAAATCAAGAAAAGTAAAGCCTCTTATTTATTTCCATGGGCTACAGTAGATACAGAGAGCCAATAACACTATTTGATAGAGAAAATTCTCAGCTAAAAAAAACTGTTTTTCAACACAGTCACCACCATTAGCTGTGCATTTTGGCCAGCAATGAACAAGAGCCTGCATGCTGCGTTCCTAAAAATCTGCACCAGCAGAGGTGACCCACTGTTTCACAGATGCTAAGATGACATTGCTCTCTTCAAATACCTGAAAGGTGATTGCAGCAAGAGTGGAGTTGGTCTCTTGTCACTGGTGACAGGTGACAGGACGAGGGGAAATGGCCTCAAATTGCACCAGGGGAGGTTTAGGTTGGATATCGGGAAAAACTTCTTTACAGAAAGGGTGGTTAAGCATTGGAATAGGCTCCCCACGGAGGTGGTTGAGTCAGCATCCCTGGATTTGTTTAAAAGCCGTTTGGATGTGGTGCTCAGGGACACGAATTAGCGGAGGGTTGTTAGAGTTAGGGTAGTATGGTTGGGTCGCGGTTGGACTTGGTGATCTTGAAGGTCTTTTCCAACCTGACAAATTCTGTGATTCTATGATTCTATGATTGCTGTTGAAACACACCACCCACTGCCTCACTGTGCTCACATCCACTGTTTGGTCTCTAGAAACATTCAGCAAGCATCAATGAATGTCAATGTGTGCCATTTTTTCTGCATGGAAGAATTCAGTTCCACACCTCTGCTTCATTCACACTTCCATGTTAGACACCATTCTGTCAGACTGCCCCTCTGCTGCCATCTGTCACATGGCAACAACATGTAGCGGGATATTGCTGGACAGATTCAACCTCTATGGCCATATTGCCAACATCTGCTTCTGATGTCATGGGACGACATCATAAAACATGAGGCATTACATTCAGAGCAGACCTTGAATTTCTCTTAAAATACTATGCAATTAATACAATTTTTTGTCACATGTAGGTATGACAGTAAACTTGCCCAGTACAAAAGGGCAATGCCATTACCTTCTGGCATCCAAGTACCATGACGGTTCAATTTGAAAACACTGGCATTTCATTTTCTTGAGACTATCAACTGCTATCCTTGCAGCAGAAAGGAACGAGAAGGGGAAAAAAATGGAAGGAAAAGGAAAGAATGTCCAACTGTGCCCACAGGTACAAAGACCAGCAGCTCTGAGCAAGAGTATTGTGCCAATTTGGCAAAATTAGAGGAACAGATCATTAAAACTATCTAAATAGGAGATTTATCACTCTAAATATAAGTATACAAATAGATGTCTATAAGTATTTAGATAATGATATAAGGAGTTCCTAAATTCATATTGAAATGGGAATTAAATGCCTAGAAAACTTCTAAGATCGCAGATTCACTCTTTGTTCTTAAAAAGCGACGCTCTTAAGATTTCTGATGGCCGTGCACAGATTTTTTCAGCAATAGAAATGCGATGGGGTAAGTTATAACATAAAGAGTTTTGAAGACTTCAGAATTCATGATTGCTGGCTGACTCTCAGATGAGAAAAATTAAAAACATGATTAGTCATTGAGCTCTGAGGTCTACCACTAGAGTTTAAGTATTCTGAAGTCCTGACAAGGACCTTGCTCCATCACATCTCCTGACAGTGCTGTGCCACTGGTGATGAAGTCAACAGCTGCTATTCCTGTTGCAACTGTGAACAGCACTTAAATCGTTTTTGTTCAAGGTACCCAACCTTCTATGACTCTGCGATGTATATTGTTAATACACTTCAAGACAGAAACTTGAAAGATCTAAAAAGTATTTGACATCTGGCACAGTGACTCAATTAATTACCATGCTGAATTAATTAGCTTGCTCTGTCTCCTGAGTCGACAGCAAGGAGTCTTTATTCAGCACCATAGCAATGACTGAAATATGAAGCTCGTTCACATGATATTGTAAGTACTGACTGTATAAAGTGCTGGGTGAAAGGACAGCAAGTAAGCAGTAACTTACTGCTTAGTGAATCGTAAGGCAAGTGACGAGGCTGTGTCATATATTGCTAACACTAAAAATCAGTGAAGTCGGGTAAAATACCTACTAGTAACCACCACCATCTTTTCCAAGGAGTCCAGCTGCAAGAATCGTGATACTTACCTGAGTTTCACTGACTTTTTCTTTCCTTTTCTCTCTACACTAAAAATGCACATTAAAGCTTTTTTCCAAAGATTATTTGATGTCTATAACAGTGCAATGTTTGAAATTCTCATTAAGAAATGAACTAAACCTGACATCAGCAGCTGATGTGAAAGTTTGATTGAATTCTAGAGACGTAAGGCTTTACCCAAATGAGCTTTCCAAAACTGATATAAATAACTTAAGCAAACAAACACAAAGTCCCCTTGTGAATGACAGAGAGCATGTATGGCAATGAGGAAAGTAATCAAATGTGCAAAGCAAACAGAAATATCATAAATAAACGAGAATCATTTCAAGGGAAAAAAAATGCTAAAGGAAAAATGTAGAAGCTGGCACTGGGTTTGTGTCGTTTAAACAGTAAATTAAGGATCTATCAAAGGATTTACATTTCTTTACGCAGCATTTGAAACTAACAAATGTAGGACTGCAGGAAACACCTGATACTTGGGAAAAATAAACATTACTTATGAACACAGAATAATTTAGGGCAGAAGGCACCTCCTGTCCAAAATTCTGCTCAAAGCACAGCAAACTTCAAAGTTAGATTCAACTTCGAAGATTACTCAAGACCACATCCAGTTCAATTTTGACTGTCTCACAGAATGGGTGTCAAAACAATATTGCTAAGGGCTACATTTATTTTTACAGGAACTTTTTCCAATTACAAAATGCATTTATGATAAATAGCAGGCAGAACAAAAATAAAATCTACTGTGACAGCAAAAATTAGACTCTAAATTGACAAGAAGCAAAGGAGGATCTTTTCAACTTAGTGAAGACAGAAGTCCTTCTGAACATTTTTATCCCACATCTCTCTGAATTAGGCTGAGAAAGTCATTCCATCTCATGATAATCACCGAAAGTCAGTTCTTGTCACTACGGTTTTATTAAAAAACAAAATGTTTTAGCTAATTGTTTCTGTTACAGCAAAAGTCCAAATTTCAAAGTAATAGCAGACCCTAATGTATGCCTGTACAAGTGAAGGAGAAGAAAGCTCCTGCAGGAAGGATTGAAGTTGTTCCATCTCTGCTTCAGAATATAAAAATGAAACAATTGCAAACTGATCCTAAGGATATCTGATAATGATAATTTTTGTAGTGACAGCTCAATCATCATCAGCTCCCATACTCAAACATTAACTTCAAGTTTCATACACCTGAGGAAGTGGTAGAAGTGGTCAGGGCAATAGGGACAACATAAAGCTAGTGTTTTTCCTAAGGTCTTATATGGACTGAAATCAAGACACATCAGTACTAAGGTTTTTGTTGCATAGATGTTGATGAGAGTAGTGACTGTGGAATCTGAGAAAGATCATTTGAGTCGCAGATAGTTGTCAGAAATGAGATTTTGTGAAAAACATTTTGAGAATGCTTATAGACTAACAGACTAAGAATAAAATAGATGAAGAAATAAAAACAAAATGAAGGAAATGGAGAAAATGGAGACAGGTATTCAAATTTTCCATTTTTCCCTTTCTAAGTGTAAGACGCTTTCAGTGTTCAGTACTTCTGAAAATGCATCCTTTATCCAGGTGACTGAACATTTACAGAAAGAAACATCCAGCAAGCTTTTAGAAATAGATCTCAAATACCAGAGCATAGGTTCTCCAGGGAAGAGTGAAAGAATTTCAGCTTCCTCCTCTCCTCCAGCTCCACATGTCTCTTCTCTCACATGTCCACTGATGCTGCTTTAGCAACTCAACACTTCCCACTTTTCAGTTCCTCCAATAACAGGATGATATCCCTTACACTGGGAAGTTCAGCTTCTCATTTTACCGCAGAGCTGCATCTGCCCCAAATGTGTGTAATACACTACTGTGTAATAGTTCCATGTTTTGTGTCTTTGTGTTAATCCCTTCATGCAAAATCTGTAATAGCAAGTAGTGATAGAGCTGAAATAATGATTTTTTAGCAGTATCTCATGGGGGAGTGTATACTCCTAGATGGCCTAAACCCCTTTTTCTAGAGATGTTTGTTGCTTTTTTTTTTATTATGGGCTCACCTTTCCAGATATTCCTGGAAAACTGATCTGAACTATATACAGATAATATTGAAGCTCAGGGTTAAAACCAATCCAAACAAAAATGAAACGGAGACCTAGGAACAACATGGATTTTCAGCATATGGAACTGAGGTCAGCAAAGTGTTACTTACAAGTAATACGGCCCACATACTTTCTGCATCAAAATAGTAATTTAAAAAGTCAAATTAAGAATATATTACATGGCAAATGTCTTTCAGTATCTTCCAAAAAAATTGTAAGCCAATGAGACATTTTATTATGTTCAACAATCTTATTACTGAGGCAGACTTAACAAGTTTTAGCTTTAACCAATGCAGCTATTTATCTTCTATGCCATCCAATAATATAAATTAAATGAACAACTGATTCTATGAAAAATTTTAAAAGATACTAAAAATCAGATACTGCTGCCAAAAGGGAGCAGCGCGGTTCAGTAAACAAGGAAGCAACACTTCTTTCCTTCCTGTAAAATAACAAGTTTACTATTATTAACCCATGTTCCAAATAACTTTACGTGGACAGCTGCCATAGGTGCACTAATTGGAAGTGATCCCAATACCACTGCCCATGAGAGCTAACAAGGCCTGTTTTCCAAATTCTCCAGCTGCATAATGACCCAGGCTGTCCCCCACGGAAGCAAGGTGCCCGGGAGCACCTACGTACCAAGGTGTTGTTGTTGAGATCCATCTTCCCGGTGAAGGGCCCCCACGTCGTCCCCACTGGGAGCTGCTGCCGGCTCTGGACCTTGCGCTCCCCATCCTTCTGGACCACCTCCAGTTCCCCTGCAAATAAAGAGCACAAGCAGTGTTTAGAGGGTTCACTCCTACCCTGACTGCAGACACCTCCATGTTTGTTGTGTATGCATAGCATTCAGAGGATCCCTGGAATGAGAATTAATTACACTTGTCTAAAATAACAACCAATCTGGTCATCCTGCAGAAGAAAAACAAACCTATTTCTTTACAATTCTATTCAAAGGTGATCTAGAAGGTTACATTTTTTTCTACCTTTTCACAGGCAGTATGGTTTGAAGGCATTTTTAGTCAGAAGAGTGGATTCAAAAAAGTTCTTAAAAAATGCTGAGGAGGGGGAAGACGATAGCTGAGAGTGCAACAGCCCCTAGTACATAAGCCTCCGTGATCCATTTCACTGTCAGAAGAGCACATTTTGAAGCACTTGGCTCCCAAATACTTTTTAAACATATTTCACAGTGAGAAAATCCAGAGCAACTCCACTGATTTTGAAGACACTACTGAAAATATTTACTAGAATTAATTACAACAAGAGAGATTTTGAATGGCGTGATGTACAGGAAGCAACCTTTCGGAATTAGGCCCAAAATAATTTAACTTGCTAGATTAAGATTTTAACACAACATGCAAAAGTAATGGAGGGGTACAGAGTGATTTTTGTTTTTTTAGTGTGTACTAATTCTTCCTTTTTCATATGGATATTTTATTTTTGAAAGTACAGACGTCAAAATTAACACCTTAAAGTATTACTTCAGTTCACTTTAACTTCTCTGGTTTTGTTAATTTTATTACAGGATTAAAAAAAGGACTCCGGACAACTCTTCTTTGCAAAGCAATTTCTTCAAGAAGTCTGTTTTCCTATGAACAAATACCACAGTTGAAAGTGCAATAGTAGCTACATTCACGTGCAAAATTACACAATTTCCAGTGTTCTTCTCTAAAACAATAAAAATAAATTATCTTTTCCAACATCAAGAGGGATGAGACGTCACAGTGGGGATGGATTTAATGCTTTCCTTGTCAATCATTTCACATTTGCTCAAGTTGTTACCCAGGTTTGCCCTTCCTGCAGGTGGGCACAAAGGCTGAAAATCGGCTGCAGCCCCCAGACATGCAGAACTCCCCCCACCTCGCTGCAGCCCTGCTTCTGCTGTCTGCTAAGTCCCCTTCCTCCCTCCGAGCAGCAGCAGTGCCTACTGTTTGCAGCAGCACATCCCTTCTCGACAACTCTCCCCCTAATCAGGGCCATGATTTTGCACAAACAGTGGGAAGTCCAACTATGTAAGAAGTAAACTCATCCCAGATTTAGAACTGGCAATTGCTGAGAAATTAACCTTGGGTTTGAGGAAGTGAGTAACTCCTCCTGGCTTGCAGGCAGTCTCCTCAGACTTCCCCCAATGAGCCATTCCTGTGAACGCCTGCATTTATGCCTCAGCCGGGCTGCAAAGGTTCTCTTGAGTTAATCTTGACCATTTTTCCAAAGAGGAGACTTGATTCCTGCTTCCATTTCCAAGCACAGAAATCTAAATTCCACCTCTGAGTGTTGCAGATTACAAAACTACTCTATGTAAAATTGTGCATCAGGTTCCTCCTTGCAAACTGGAACAAATCTGGGAAATAGAGCTGTACCAGTTTACAAAAGCTTGCATGTATGCGGGTGAGCTATCATCATGACAGGGCTCTGACAGCTTAAATGGCAGTATGTAAGCAGTAAAGCTTATTATGGATACATTATATGTCATTTACATATGTGATATATATGCATCCAAACAGAAATACATATGCACTTTTTTTTTTCCTCTCGCAGGTACACGGTCACAAATCATTTGAACCTTAAAATATCTCTTTGTATGTTAATTATGGAAGACAGGAATCTTTCTGATGCTGCAAGGCAAATTGATCACTTACACATACTGCAGCATTTTCTTTCTATGCAGAGATGAAAACTATAGCATTTACTTGCTTTTACAAACTAAAAAACAGCCACGTCTATGGACATGTCACATTTAACTGATACCGGAGGAATCATGAGAATCTTTGAAAACCCTTTTAAAAAATAATTCAGCCTCCCTTTCTGCCACTGACATTTTTCATCTGAAAAGGGTTCAGACACAGTCAAACAGTGACTTCTTATCTGTACCTGTGGATTTACAAGCAGGCCTGTCTTTTAATGGATTAAGAACGACAAACTTGGGGCAGATCATCCGGTGATATCCAAAAACCTACCTAAGTTTTAAGGTACACATCATTACACTTTATATTTTAAATAAGATTAATAACACAAATCTTATATCTGATAAGTATTTCAGGTTTGAGGCAGACATAAAAAATGAGCCGCTATTTTCCAAAAGTGTATTTTTTTTTCCTCCCTTTGAGAGTTGAGTAAGTTAATATAAATTCTTTCTCTTTTGTTACAGCCCTATGTTGTAGTTCAGGCAATACTTTCCAGGAAGTATTAATGCACTGGATGCACTGCAGATGGGATGACAACACGTAGATCTGTACTGGAGTTGTTGTATTTCCCTTTCACCAAGACCACCATACCAGAGAGCAGCAGATTGCAAACAGAGTTACAAATCATGTTGCTTCATAACCTTCTTTTTTTCCTTGATCATCTTCTTCTAAATAAGATAAATTTCTCTATGGCCACCATTAACAGCATCCATTTTTAATATGATGGAGGTATGTACATGTCAGGAGTTGCAAAAAATAACCTGCTGAAGTGTTCTGGCAAATACGTGTTTTGTTTACACTCATGCAAGGTGCAGCACATTACAATTTGATCCTTAGCAAGATAATTGTCACCAAAAATAGTTGTTCAAGAAAGAAAACCTAATGCTAAGGGAGGGTAATTTAAAAAATAATACAGCAAAGTAAGGTCTACAAGCATCTGCTAAGATTATTTTTTTTCCTACCGGACCCATCTTCATGCCTTTTGTAGAATCACAGCATACACTCCTTTGTCTGCATTAAGCAGGGGAAGGCCAGGGGCTGGTACAAGGGTTTGTAGAAGAAAGACTGCAAATGTCACTATTAAAAATCCTCTGATGAATACCCCCTGACCACTGAGCAAAGAGTATGCAACTTTCCTGCATTCATTTACAACCTTTTGCTCCTCTGAAAATTCGTATTTGTTAAATGGTATCAAAACAGATCACATCAGGAAGAGTGGCTGAGATTTCTTTGCCTTACTAGCACTGGCAGCTACAAGAGCAAAGCCTCAGCCAGCACTGACTCTTCACAGGTGAAGTAGTGTTCTCTTTTTTTATTATTATTTTGGGGAATTTGTTTGTTTCTTTCCCCAGCTTCTGCTTCAGGAACACACTTATTTCCAGCTTGCTGAGTAAGTTTATACAAAATATTTGAGACACATAGTATGGGCTAATCAATTTTGGTAAAAGATAATGCTGTTAGTGCTGTGGGCTGTTTCTCTTATCTTGTTGATGTAGCATACTTTTAAAGTCTGTGATTACTCAAAGACTTATGATAGCTGCACTGTAAAAGAAGCCCCAAGTCATGACTCACTAGTAGAGCTACAAAACATCCCATGGCTTTTAAGATATTAGGCCACCTTGGTGGATACAAAACCAGAATGAAATGACTCAATTTAGGACTCTTTCCTGACATTAACATATTGTCTTAGGGACGTCACAAAGGGCTTGCATAAAACAAAAGGTGGAGGGTTAGTTTAACTTTGCCTTGCAAAGCAAGATCAGGATCATTTTTTAAAATTCACGTGTAGTGTAGATGAATCTGACAATAGCTTTTGGCCCTTAGGAGGATTTGACCACAGTTTGAATACCAGAAGAATTCAACTGTACATAGCATTTCTGAACAAAAGAGCACTGGCTTTCATCCACCTGCCCACACTTTGGAACAAGAAACAGAGGAGTCCATATCTGAAGGTGAGTGAAGAGCTGAGTTTTAGGGTAGAAAAAGGGCATTACTTCGTTCAGAAATAACTTTAAGAAATGTTTAACATTTCTAAGCAAGTCACTGATAGCTTTGACTGTAGTAGGGCTTTTTGTTTTGTTTTGTTTGATTTTGTTTTTATCAGGAATAGCTCTCTAAGTGGTGTCAGCTAAAAAGGATGAGCAAACTCTTTCTCTGCTACAATTAGGGACTGGTTACTTGACATGCATTAGCAAATGGCTCCTTCTTTGCATATTTCCTATGCATAGCCACCTGGCTCTGTTAATGAATATTTTTGCACAGCAGAGAAATAGTGAGTATCGTAGTTTCAAACAAGGACTGCTCTGAAGTCATATCTAACGAGTGAAAAACATTCTCACAAGTTCTTAAACGCTGCCCAGACCAGATCCGAAGATCTGCCAGCATTGCTGTGTGCACAGAACAAATTTGTAATTAACACTGGAACCAGCTAATATGTTTACTTTTGCACACAGCAGTTCAAAGAGGGCACAGAACTATCCTTCTTCCACTCATGTGATCCTTAACGAGGCATGTCCAATATGAAATGCTCATCCACTTGCTTGGCAGGCATAAACTGCATTATTGAGATACTCCTCTAAATTCTCCTCCCTCAATTTTCAAGTCTCTGAGACATAACACACTCTAAACTACAGTTTCGAACATAAACTTGAAATATGGCGTTCTCTATTCAAGTACTCCAGTCAAACCCTGATAAATCAGGCTGGCCATGCAGTGATCTTATCCTTTCTGACTCTTTAATAAATCGAACCTTGTAAGTTCACGCTGTTGGAAGTTGTCACTAAATGAAATTGTGACCTTATCCGATGCGTGAACTTATCCCGCTGACAACATTTATTGTGTGGATAAGAACGGAAAAAAAAAAAAAAAAAAAAAAAAAAGACTTGATAATTTTAATCTTAGCCATATGTAACAGATGGGATAGTTTTGATGTTCATTTAATGATTTGCTTATTATGAGACTACTCTGAAAAAAATAATGTGCTTCATAGGTAAGAGTTAGGGGCATGGGCAAGCAGCACTGAAGTGCACAAAGAGGTAGTGGCTGACAGCAGTGAATCAGAAGCTATTAGCCTAACACAAAGAGCTTTGAATTAGCTTGTAATTACACTGGGAAAGATAACAATGGAGGTGGCAAAACAGAAACACTCCCTTTCCACAGGACATATTCAATAGCCAAAAACTCTAAAACAAGTAACTGAGAGACTGAAGCAGTAACCCACATTGTGCTAAGCCATTGCACTTCGTGATGAATGAATGAATGCACGAATACCGCATCCCCTTTCAGCACCCACTGGAAAGTTGCCACTGCTGTTGTGGAGGAGGGTTGGCTAAAAGAACAATTCACGCGGCTATGTTATGAAAATGGACAACCATCTAACGTCATCAGGTCTGTCAGGGATTTAACACATCCTTTTACCTAATTCAGCCCAAGAATGTGCTTGAATCCACATCTCTCCACTGCTGACAGCACTACACACAGCCACCAGCCCAGTCACTCCGGAATGGGAAGATCTGGGAAGTTTCCAGGTAACATTTAACTTGCAGCACTACAACGTGCATTCTGCGATGCAAGCGCTGTAACTATCTTACTAAAAAGACTCACACATATATGGAATCCAAACAGTAACACACTAAATTACAATCAACCTTGAAATGAATTTTATAATTTCCTTTGCAGTAAGAAATGCATTTCAAGGGCTGTCCAGAACCAATTACAAAATTGAATTTTGCTGCCCCGAAAAAGAGGACATAGGCCTGGCCACTGCTAAGGGAGCAGCCCCCTTCCTCTGAAGTCATGGCCAGCCCCCAGCAATTCCTTCCCTGCCCCACTCCTCTCGGTCCCTTCCTTTCCAAGGAGCAAGGCCAACAGGACCTTTCAGAGTGATGGCTCTGAGTGGATCAGACACAAGGATAACCCACAGGTAGCTTCAAGCCACCGTTCTCCTCTGCCTAGAGGCAGACATAGGTCTAGATAGCAGACACAAAGCAGAAGCTGCCACACGTGGCTTCCCTCCTCACTGAGATGCTGAACTTCATACACCTTGCCAGTGCTCTCATTAGGGCAGCTGTGCATTCTAGGCAAGGGTGAGAAATGAAAAACCTTCTACAACTTCGGTAAAAAAAACCTCACTGCTCTCTACCTTTCTTTATAGCACTGAAAGTCAGAAGCAGTTTATCTCTCCTACCTGCTGCTAGTACTGAAAATGGCGGAGAGTGCAGGTACTATCCTTATCTTCAACAGCACTGTCCTACAATGGACAATAAAGACGAGGATATTCTGAAAGTGAGGATAGGGAAAGAATAGACAGATATTCAGGAAAAAAAAGGACCATGGAAGGAGAAAAACAAAATCCAAAAACAAGGCAAGAGAGGGAGTGTCTAAGCAAATAACTGCCTGTAGTTTCAAGTTCGGTCCAATCAATCAGGATACAAAGACAGCCTGGAGAAATGGAAACAGAAGATATTCAGGAAACAGAGGGAGACAGAAGCCCTGCAGCAGTGAGGAAACACATTTGTACTTCCAGGCGTGAAACATATGGACAGAAGTGCATGAATTCACATTTAGAACCAGAATGTAAACACTATTATCCTACTTAGCCAAAGCATGTGTGTTGTTATAAGTACTTAGTTTATAAGCTGAGCCACCAAAATAAACCATACTTCTAATACCTCCTTGCTCAGCTGAATAATGGCTAAACTGTACACATGAAGTGTATCAACACTGCACCCAGTGCTGCGATTTCACCTGACATCTGGTCTAAACCCTTTTCTGTCTCCAAGTAGCCAAATAAGAATAGCTCAGTGCTGACAATCATTTTTTTTTTCCAAGAAAAAGTTTCATTACTGGTTATTTAATATACACTAGGCTCTGACTAATACCACCATACTGGCACAGTACTCCAGCTTGTTTAGTGAGACCTTAGCTACAGGTACAAAAGCTGCTCCAGATTCCCAACTGTTACACGGAGCTGAACTCAGTGATGTGATGTCATATGCCCCACAACATAGGCAGTTTCAAAAGAAGCACATGCACTGATACTTATAATAAATACTTACAATATACAGTTGAGCTCTATCTGTAAGTTCATTTGTTTATATAAATTCAATACAAAGGAAAGATTTACATTCCTATAGTGTCTCACATTCCTATAATGTACAGAACTAATATGAACACAGCATCACATCCCACATTGGAAACGCACAGACCTATAGTGTTGAGCACCTCTGCATCAATCATGACAATGCGACTTTGGAATTTCAAAGTGAGGGGGCCATTAATTACAGAATTGCTAAACTGTAGTTACCTGTTTTCAAGGCTAAAGCTCCACTATTATAAAAATACTGTTTTCTCCTTGTTAGTTAGGAAGGAGTACATGAAGAATACTGCTGTTAGAGTCTGTTTAGCTTCTTAGTGGAATGGTTTTATTCAGCTATATAGACTTTTGTTATTTGGACTGTTTTGCTCAGCTTACAGAAACCTACTGAAAGAAAAGTGCACTTTTCCCTGACACAGTCCCAAAGAAGAGGCAGTACTTGCTCACTGCCAGCTATTGACCACAACAGAGACATTGCTATGTCCCTAAATTTGTAGGTGCCTTGTGCTCTAGAAATTGGAAAGAAAACCAGAACTACAGAAGGCTACAGCCATGGGGCAACAGGTGAAGAAAAAAAGATCCTTCTGTCTTCCCAATCATTCTAAAATCTGTGAAAGTTTGAGATCTATTCTGATTTATGATGGCTCTGTATCCTACTCCATTGCTAGTAACACAGACATGCACAGTGCTGTAATTCTTCCCACCGAGGGAACTCAAAAAGGAATCTAATCAAATGACTTCAGGATGCCCAGGTTTCTCCAAATCTAGTCACAAAAAGTTGCAAGTTAAATTTAGACCTTTCAATGAAAGAAAGGCCATCAAGGTGAAATCCTCACCCCACGATGAAATCAGCAGTAACCAGCTTTAGCTTTGAGTCCACTTGCTACAAGAGCAGTTTCTGCCTTCATTATCAAATTACAAATCTGATACAACAAGAAAAAAAATATTTTGTTTTTGTTTTTTTTTAATAACTTTCGATCTTCACATCTAGGATGCAGAGTTGAAAAGGTTTTTTACTCACTGCACATGCTGTGGAAAAAACAGGAGTAGAGACATTTACAAAAATACAACAAACAAACAACAAACATCAACAACAAAAGCAACCAATGCAGCTGAAGAGCCCTCTCTGCAGTTTTCCATGAGAGAAATACTGTACTCTCCGTTCTCACACGGACACTCTATAGTGGCAGAAAGGATTCCCAATTATACTCTAACACTGTGCAGAGCCAGTGGGTTGAGTAGCCACTTTATCCCAGATACATGCAGCTTGCACAGCTTTGCTGCCTCTCTCTCCATCACAGATACACAATACAGAAATGCCAGACTTGGCAAGAGCAGGCTGATGATATTACTGAAGAGGGTTTCTTGATAAGATCATCGTCTGTTTCTGGACTCTCGGGTTTGCTCCCTTCCTCAGCAGAGGAACAGCCGCCCCTGATAAATGTCCCTTTGTGTGTGGATTCTCTCCAATGTATGCAAAGACATTTCAGTCCTGAGTCTGTCTGGCTTTTCAGTTGCTTCATAGAGGCAATATACAGTAAGAAGTATATGGAGCATTGCATGTAAGATAATAGAAAGTAGAGATAATTAAGAATAAAGCTTATTTAATTCAGACTCAAATCTTTTTAAAGATAACCTATTCTGCAAGCAGAAAATTCAACATTTCATCAATTGTTCTCCAGGACTTTTTGGAATCTTTTTAGCTGAAAGATGTCTCCTTTTTATTTTAGATCTGGACAATATTAGTTTTACATATTATGCTTCCTAAAAATGCTCCATATGCCATTGTATCCCCAAACAATATTATTGGATTTTTAATGTTTTGTTTTTGTTTTTCAATTTTTTTTTTTTACTGAAGAGTATCCAGATAGCTTGTGTTAGTGAATACAGAAATCTACTAAAGCTAGCTTAATGTGAAGACTGCCTCATTAACAATGATGTTATGAAATGTATTAAATGAACAAAAATGTTTTGGAAAGTATTCTTTATAAGTCTAAAAGCAAGAGCAGTGAGATCATCTGACTGTATCTGCGGTGTCTTCTCAGTTTACAGTACTTATGCTTAGGCATAGGAGGATCTATTTTCATCTCTCATTCGTGTAATAGCAGATGAAGTTATTTGCTTTCCACCAGATATGCATGCTCCGAGCTATAAAATCACTGCTTGGATGCTGATTTTTAGCTGAGAGTTTGTAAGTCAGAGTACGCAAATGTCTTACAAAAGAAGATGCTTTAACATGATTTCCCTGTTTCCTTTCAATGTTTGCAACAAATTTATGAAAGGAGGAGAGTACAAAGAAAAAGAAAATAAAAATCTCAACAAAGACTCAAATTTATCAGTGTTTAGTGTGACCATCCAAAAGATTTAGTTACTGTGAGATTAGGAAGGAGAAAGGGGGGCTGGGACAAAGGGAGATTGAATGCCATGCTCCAGTGCATGCATGCAATATATAGTTCCATCCATTATAATTATAATTTATATGAAAAGTAAAATTATTATAAATAGAGATAAATGTAGTATAACTATAATGTACAATATCAAGATTCAAATTAATCATTTCTTTGCACTTGCTGGGGATGGCCATGCATAACAGACACATGGCTCTGTACTGCTCCAGCACTCATGAGTTATGTGCTTATCTACATCTTTTATGATCAAGCACCAGCAGTGACCAACACAGCCTTTCACCACTATTGCCAGACAGGGAATATGACTGCTGGTTCTGGACACGGACTGGTGCCCTCACCTGCTTTTTCCATGCCTCAGCCTGGATTATTACACTGCTTTCATATGTGGCTATATCTTACTGTAGCTGGGACTTTGAAGCTGGTGTAAGGAGTGATGCCCATTTATAAGGCAGACTATGTAACTACCAGTGAAATAAACCCCTGAACAGAGATTGAGCACAAGTCCTGTGCACTACCTAAATCCTACTCTGAGGATAACATAAGACTTAAGTAGAATACTGGCCTCATAGCAGCCTTCCCTACAGGAATGATCTTGACCTTCACATGAATAAGGCCCAGAGACATCATGTGTGTAAAGCATATCCCAAATTATTTTGGTTTACAAGCTTCCCCTTTAGGAGTGCAGGCTCTGAGCACCCCATTGCTGCTCAGACAGATGCAGCGAGCGGGGAGCAGCCATGAGCTCCATGAGCAGCCCCAGCTGGCAAGCAGGGTCTCCTATGGAGCAGGAGCCTGCAGATGATGCCACGTCATTCTCCTGGAGCTGACTCCCTAGTCTGACTTCACCGCCTACGTTTTATCTCTGTATGCAGTGACTGAAAACAAGCCCACATCCTCTATGGCCTCAGTGAAAATTTCAGTCTCATTAAGTTGTTCAGGGCCGCAGAGTGAGTCAGTGCTGGCAAAAGAATCAGGACTCCTCACCGTCTCTAACAGTTGCAATCACTGCTTCGGGAAATATCACAGAGTACATACAAGAAACTTATCATTTTGAGGAAATAGGAAAGTATTTCTGGCAAGACGCAGCCATTAAATAGGAAGTATCAATAGAGATCAAAAGAATTAGAATATATATGGGCTACAGAATTATTTTCTGTGAGGAATTAAAACTGCCTCTATAGTCTGATCTTTAAAAAATAATGTCAATTTATCTTATTATTCTTTTATTGTGAAATAATTTAAGAATCTAAGAAGTGTAGACTGCTATTAAGTGTTTTGAGATAAATTACTTAAGTACACAGGAAAGAATCACACTGAAGAGGCTGCAGGTTGACATCTTCATTCTTTGGCTGATAAAATTGACAGCTTACAAAATAATATCATATAAGTATAATATCATAAGAACTCCCTTAAAATATATCTGCTACTTTTCATCCTCTCCAATTAAAAAATAATAATAATCTTATGCATTAACTCAAAGAATGAAATTTCTATTTCAGCCATGACTATTATTTCAATATTCATAGATACCTTTAAAGTCAACAACACTTTTCTGATAGGAACAGACAATTTGCTGTACAGTGAACACTGGAGAAGGATAGTTCTAGTTTACCAGTTGATTTTTTCTCATGTTTTAATCTCACTTAACAACTTACATGAACAAGCTATAGAAAGCATTAACAGATTAAAATATCTAGACAAACGTATCTCACGTTTACATATCCAAGGGTGTAGCTAGCCATTTCAAAATTGAGCACTGCAACACTGGGAAAAACCTAAACCTCAACACAAGCCCTCTGAGCCTTGAACCAGCCCCTCTTGCTGACTGCAGGACCTCAGTGTAAAAGTCAGTTTGCATCCTGCTTCATATCCCACAGACACTGCATCCTTGTCTTTGGCAGCAGGCTGGCCAACCTAGTGAGGTGGGCTTTAAACCAGGCATGTCCAACCTGTGGGCTGTGGGCTGCATGCAGCCCAGCACCTCTCGCACTGCAGCCACCCCCTGCCCACGCCATCATGGTGGCCCGGCCCTCAGCACCAACAGAACATTGGTGCACCAGGACTGTAACCAGGACATGGGGCACAGTGCGGTGCCAGCTCAAGTGATGGCAAATAAGTGTAAGGATTTTGATACACTGGCTTTAGAACAGGTTTCAAGATTGCCAAAAAAACTATCAATTTTTGGTTTATTTGTGACTCCATTTTCAGTCAACATAAATACACTACCTGTGAATTTTCAAATTGAATATACAGAGTTGCAATTTAAAATGTGATCATGTCTCTTATCCAGACTTTTATAAACCCTCTCTTACCAGAGAGAAATATCCCTCACTTCACAGTCACACCTTACTCGTGTCACCACTTTTGGCATTATGTGTATTTGTGAACAACTGTTTTGAAGAATGAAGCACAGGAAGAGTAAATTTTCATCAGAAGTCTCTACTGAACACCCTGAGAGCTCATTGAGAATTGCAGCCACTGCCATCAAACCAGGTGTTAGTTTCACAAAAACAAGGCCAAATATCCCACTAGTTTTATGCTTTTGTTGCCCTCTTCTTCTATATATTTTAATAAAAAACATTAAAAATTAAAATAAGTTTTGTTATTTTATATACTTTAACTATAGTATATATTTAATGAGGGTTGCTCCAAAACTAATGCCTCCTATTTTATTATGTTGGCCCACATCAGAGGTGGATGTTGGTGGTACAGCAGTAAAAGATGGACCTTCCCATCATAATTCTGTTACACTTTGTTACCGTTTGACAGATGGCAGCAGAGGGGCAGTCTGACAAAATGGCATCTGACATGAAAGTACAGATTAGGAAAAAGTGTGGAAGTGAACTTCTCCGTGCAGAAAAAATGTCATCCACTGACACTTATCAGCACTTATTGAATGTTTGTAGAGACCAAAGAGTGGATGTGGGCATGGTGAGGTGGTAGGTGGTAGGTGGTGCAGTGACAACAGCAGACGTTAGGTCATCTTCACTGGTACACATTTTTACAAGCGCAGCATACATGCTCCTGTTCATTGCTGGAAAAAATGCATAGCTAATGGTGGTGACTATGTTGAAAAACAGTGCTTTGTAGCTGAAAATTTGCTCAATCAAACAGTGTTATTATGCTCTTTGTATCTTTTGTTATTTCCATGGAAATAAATAGGAGGCATTACTTTTGGAATGACCTATGTATATGTGGCCCAATACAATTCCTCTTCACTCACAACATTGCAACCAGCTGGAGAATAAGCCAGGGCAACCAGAACAGTGAAAAACTTTCCTTAACTGCTTCCTGTGACATCAGCCAGAAGGCCAGCCACCTCAAGGTTATTTACATCTATGGGGGATCCTCTTGCATTCCTCTAGGGACCTGCATCCTCTGCTCACTTTCCTTCTCTGAAGTGCCCGAAATACCAATGCGTGCAGCATGGGGAACACGGAATGCAACAGGAAGAACTAGAGATCTGTGTGGTCACAGGGCTGTGATCTCATTGAGATCATGGAGACATAGTGGGACAGTTCCCATGACTCGAATGCTGTCATGTATGGTTATGTACTTTTTAGGAAAGACAGACCAGCTAGGTGAGGCAGTGGAGTTGCTCTTTATGTGAGAAAACAACTAGAAGCTCCATCCCTGAAGCTCTGCCTAGCAATGAATGATGAACAAGTAGAGAGCTTATGTGTGAGAATTAAGGGGCAGGCCAGTATGGGTGACACAGTTATGAGCATTTACTGATCATGCCTGATCAGGATGAGGAAGTTAGTGAGGCCTTCTACAGACAGCTGAAAGTAGCCTCAGGATTATAGGCACTGGTTCTCATGGGGGACTTCAACCACTCTGGTATTTGCTGGAAAAGCAATAGTACCGGGCACACACAGTCCAGGAAGTTCCTGCAGTGCGAGGAAGGTAACTTTCTGGTGCAGGCAGTGGAAGAGTCAGAGAGGAGAGGTGCACTGTTGGACCTTGTTCTTACAAGGATGGACTGGATGGGAAAGGTGAAGATTGGTGGGAGCCTTGGATGCAGCGATGATGAGTTAGTGGAGTTCAGGATCCTACATGGAAGAAACAGGGCAAGGAGTAGGACTGCAACTCTGGACTTCAGGAGAGCCAACTCTGACCTCTTCAAGGACCTACCTGGAGCTCCCATGAGTTACAGCATTGGAAGGTAAGGGGGACAAGAGAGCTAGTTGGCATTCAAGCACCACTTCTTCCAAGCTCAAGATCAGTACATCCCTAAGAGAAAGAAATCAGGCAAAGGTGGCAGGAGCCCTGCATGGATGTGCAAGTAGCTCATGGAAAAACTCATATGGAAGAAGGAAGTCTACAGAATGTGGAAAAGAAGTGTGGCCACTTTGGAGAAATACAGAAATATTTTTAGGGCATACAAGGGTGCCACAAGGAAGGCTAAAGCTCACTTGGAATTAAATCTGGTGAGGGAGGTCAAGGACAACAAGAAGGGCTTCTTTAAGTATGTCAGTAGCAAGAGGAGGACAAGGGAAAATGTTGGTTTGCTGCTGAATGAGGTCGGTGTCCCAGTAACAGAGGACACTGAGAAGGCAGTTACTGAATGTCTTCTTTGCTTCTGTCTTTACTGTTAAGACTGTCCCTCGGGAATCCCAGACTAGAGATAAAACGGAGAGTCTGGGAAAAGGATGACTTCCCTTCATTGAAGAGGATCTGGTCAGAGATCTTTTAGGCAAAATGCATGCACACAGATCCACGGGCCCCAACTGGATGCACCCACAAGCGCTCAGGGAGATGGCAGAAGTGACTGCCAAGCCATTCCCTATCATCTTTGAAAGGTCATGGAGAAAGGTCACTGTGTCCAGTTCTGGGCTCCCATGTCCAGTTCTGGGCTCCCCAGTTCAAAAAAGACAGGGATCTCCTAGAAGGAGGCCATAGAGGGCTACAAAGATGATAAAGGGACTGGAGCATCTCCCATATGAGGAAAGGCTTCCTCAGGTTTGGCCTGAGGAAAAGACTGAGGGGGGATCTGATTAATGCTTATAAATATCTAAAGGGAGGTGGGAGGTGAATGAATGAGGCCAGGCTCTTCTCGGTGGTGTGCAGCAATAGGACAAGAAGTGATGTCCTAAAACTAGAACATAAGAAGTCCCATACTAGCAAGTGGCTGCCGAGAGAGGCTGTGGAGTCTCCTTCTATGGAGATATTCAAGACCCATCTGAACACCAGCCTGTGAGATCTATTGTACCTGCTTTAGCAGGGAAGTTGGACTTGATGACCTCTTGAGGTCCCGTCTGACCCCTGCAATTCTGTGGAGAATGTGAGAGGTGCCTGAGAGCTTAAGGAAAGCCACTGCCACTCCAGTCTTCGAAAAGGGCAAGAAGGAGAAGCTGGGAAACTACAGGCGAGTCTGTCTCACCTCTGGGAAGGTGGATGGAACAGCTTATTCTGGATGTCACCTCTAAGAAAGTGGAAGAGAAGAAGGTTATCAGGAGTAGTCAACATGGATTCACCAGGGGGAAATCATGCTTGATTTCTCCAACAGCACACACATTCAGGTGTGAAAATAGATATCCATGAAGAGAATGTTACCAAAGCTAAGAAGTAACCAAAGATGAGGAATTAAAATCCAGAGCAGTTCTCATACAGAAATAAAAAGTCTGAATTTCTTATCACGAGTAGAAGCTTAATAATACGCAGGAAAATTTTTATTTTTACTTTTCAGTCAGTTGTCCTTGTTATAAATGCATGTTTCTCTCAAAGTTTTTTGTTTTGTTTTGCTTTGTTTTCAGGACAGATACCAGCTTTGAAGTCTCTACTCAAACACTGTAAAAACATTCTGAAACTACCCCTAGGTACTGTCAGCAAACCTTGAGGTACTGCCTCTGAGCAAGGCTGCAATTTCCAGTAAGTTAGTGACTACATTTCACCAGGTCCTGGAATTACCATTCACACTGTCTGGACTGCATAAAGAATAATAAAACTGAAATAAGCTAAAGATATTTCCTATCAGAAGGAGTAAATGAAGACTGAATAGAGAACAAAAGATTTCAAAGATTGAGTGCTCTCACACACGAGAATATATGTATAAATATAAACAAATATAAGCACTTTAAAAAGTCTGTGACTCTGCCAAATAAGGCCATAGCATATCTAGATATTTTCATTTGCTTATGCTTATCCTTTTGGTAAACAGTAAAGAGCAATGAAAATTGCCTTCAAAAATGAGAGAGGTACAGATATTCAAAAGACAGTGCCAAAGACACATGCATAACTCAATCCTCCGCTCATTACCATGTAGTACTTTGTCACATACATTACAATAAACACTTCCAAGAAACTGAAACAAACTAAATGCATGTGCATTTTAGGGAAAACTAGGGAAGATCTTGACAGGCCTGAGCTTTGTGAATTGGATCTAAGCCTACGTCCTACTGGAGCTCCAAAATCACTCATAATCTGTGAGTGATCATCACACTCAGGATGTAACACTTCCATTCTCTCACCTTTTATTGACCTGTTCTTTTTAGATAGCAAGCTATCCAGAGTGGGATCAATAATTGTACTTGCATCCATACATATGCTTACAAAAAAAAAAAAGTAAAAGCCCACTCACACAGATATACAGATACAGATATATAGATACGCATTATTTAGAGATATGTATACATAAACATTTTTATGGATCTATAAAGTATAGTATCTAGGATAAAAAGAATTCCTTGTCAAAAGAAACCAACAGTTTTTAGGTGATACTGTAATACACAACAAAAAATAACATATATCTTGGCATTTTGAAAAGGATGCCCTTTTCAAGTATGCTCCATCTCTTCTGTCTCTAGCAAGTAGGCCTTCAAGAGGGCTTTGATTATGTTTCTGATATATATTTTGTATCATTTTTGAGAATGGCTAAACAAAGCTCAGTCATCACATCCTCTCAATAAAGTGAAAAGATAGAGAAAAAGAAGACTACTTTTATATATGTTATTTACAGTTGGAGGTCATTGATTTCACTTCATCTAAACTCAACCACTATATCTGTAGTCTTGAAATAATTATTAAAACAAAATGTATATAAATATTTGTTTATATAATTATTTTCCTCACTTAGGTACCCTCACAAAATAGCAAATTATACCCTTTGAAATACTAAAGAGTCCAAAATATTACAAGTAACACACACACAGAGAAAACATTCACTCCACAAAACACTTATCTGCCCCGGAAGCATATACAGATCTCCTTTTCTATTGTAATGATATCTTGCTACAAATATTTAGACCAATTAAAATTATTTCAGTTTGAGTGGCAGCTCTATCTTCAGTGCTGTTCTAAAACAAATATGTCACATTTTCTTCCTTTTATAGATTCTTCTTTGATCCCATGAGTTTTAGTTACCTATCATTCTCTGACTTTTTTTCACCATGACTCATTTAGACACCTCCTGACAACAAAACACTGGCAGTCCATGCAATAAAATAACTGCTGTTTCTTCTTATCATGAACAAATGTAATAAAACCTCTAACAGCAAATCAATGTCTACACTTTGTAACTAGTGTAATTATGATAGAAAGAGGCAAGCAAATCAATATTAAGATTATGAGCTCAAGCTTTAGGTTCGTCAGTCATTTCTATTAGCTGTTCATATTTTGCACATTCATAGAGCACTTGGAAGAATAAAACAATTCTCCTTGTAACCTACAATATGGAACTTACAATTACTTATAAACAATATACTTCTGTATCCATAAAACTTTAAGTATTCTTATGGAGAATCAGAGGTATCACATCTCACCTGTCCTAAGCCAGGAAAGCTTGGTATAAATAGTGCAGAATTTAAAAGCACTATACAATAAAGATACCAGTGTCTGACAAAACCATTATTTCACTGAGAGGTATGATACTTCCCTCTGAAAGGCAATAAAAAGTAAATTCCACCCTGCACTGTACATAAAGAACAGTTAAAATGAAAAATTTGTTGTTTGACATCCCATGTTGTTAACAATATAGGCAGATCAAGATAAGTGAGTGGATTTGGATCATCATCAGAAGACACAAGGCCATATTTGCCAGTCTATTATGTCATGTTTCTTGAATTCATGAACCCAAGAGTGCAATATCTTTTCGTTGACATGATGGAGAAGTTACACTTTATACAGACTCTAAATATACAGGTGAGATAAATGAATTAAAAACAGCAACCATATTGTTTCTTTAAAATGTTTTTGAGCAATATAGCATATGGATAATTTTGAAGCCTACAGCACACAAACCATTAAGAAAATAGCAATGGAAAGCAGACTGGATTGCCAGGTGATTTACATCAAATTAGTCCTTATCTTTGTAAACCAAAACAGTAGGAGAACATGAATGAGAAAATAATGCTTTAGAGATTCTTTAAAAGTTAAAAGCATCAAAATCACATGCACTATGTCTGGAACTGACAACTGACTCAAAATGTCGTCCTCTTCCAAAAATGATTTCACCCTGTTTGGAAGAACCAAAATATTTAAGGACCAATTACAATTCACATTTTTCTTCAATCCTTCCCAGGTTTTTAAAAAAATTGATTCAAGCAGTAATTGTAAGAGAAAATGGTGGCAAGGTTATTAGAAAATACCACAGTTCCACACACACACACACAAAAAAAACCCATAATAATAATTTAATTATTTGACCAACCCATCACATAAATTAGCTGCTTTGATCTAATTGCATTTATCTTTACTTACTAAAAATGTATATAATTTTGCACTTTAGAATCTATGCCTTAACAATATGCTAATTATACAGTTCAGATGATCTGGAAAGAAATCCATTTTGCACTGATGATATAAGGGAGTGACAGTACAATTTACATTAGGAAATGTTTTCTCATTTTTCTCAAAAATTGGTTTGCACTCAGCCGGAGAAATCTAAATTCGACCAACAGGCATCCCTCCCTGTTCTCCATGGTTACAAAATAACATGACAATCTGAACGATGAACAAGAAGCACATAAGAATGGGTTACAAAACTCCTCTGGACACAGGTAGACAGGCAGTCAATGTTTTCTTCTGTAATCAGATTAAATAGATGATTATTATATAGAACAATACTGAAATGCTAGTAGCAAACAATTGCCAGTGACAATACTTGAAACATTTTGAATTTGCTATTCCAAATGCTGAATACAGGGGCAGCTGGTCACTTTACATTCCTTACTTTAAGTGATGACTGCTAGCTGGAAAGAGACTACAATAAGGTTTTCCCTTTTTGATTTTAGCAACAATATACTACAGGTATGCTTTTGGCAAACATTTACCTGCAGCACTAATACCAACCTGTAAAGACTGAGCTTGAAAAACAGTAATTGCTTTGTTGTGATTTTCCTTTTCGTGTTCAAAGGATAGGGACAGCATCAACTGGAAGATTGCACAGTGAGAAACCCACTTCCTAGCGCATCAGCTACAGACATCTAATTACATGAAATTTGAGGGCTAAAAACAGGCTTGATTTATTCATTTGGTTTGCAGCAATCTTGCCAGTTATGTTACCAAAAAAAAAAAAAACAAAAAACAAAACAAAACCAAAAACATACTCATAAGTCAGACTGCTGTGTTTTGGGTTTGTGGGGATTTTGGTGTGATACATAGTTGTACAGATACAGCTGCACCACTGCTGGAATGTAGCCAGAGCCAACATAATAACAGTCAATCAGTACTAAACCTGTACCTATGCCCAGCACAGATAAACTTAACTCATTGTAATGACGTACCACAAATAAGACTAGTTAGTATTTTCTTAGACATACAGCCTAAAATAATCTGGTGTTCTGAAGTATAGATCCAGAGTTATTAAATATTAGTGAAAATAGAGGTTGAAACAATGGAAAAATATCTACAAGGATGGGTAATTTGAGTAAATGATTACACTGTCACAACAACCACTTCTGCAATTTCATTTAATAAAGGATGTTTATTTAAATAATTTAGAGTCAAACTATTAAATATTTCCATCATACAATACTTGGCATTTTAGAAAGAACGTTGTGGATATAAGAACACCACCTTCAGACAACCATTTTCCAGCTTCTATTTGCATGATAAATGTATTTCTCACAGGAAGGAGTAGAACTTGAACATCAAATTAAAAATAGCATTATTGGGAATCTTACAGAAAGTGTGAAGACAAAAGCATGTAAGCCTGAGGATAGAAAAAATCCATCATAATATAATTCTACAAAATAAAGATGAGGTTAATCTGAAACCTGAGAAAATTAATATCAAGATTTTAATTGACCTCAGCAGGTTTCAGATTAGGCCCTGCATGTTCAACGTGATGGCTCCGTGTAATTTTGCAGTGTTTCTCAGGAATGTTCATCCCATTACTGTTTAACCTTCTCTCAGTTCGTTTTTCGATTTCCATCGAAAACTGAGGTGTCTGGAATTAATCTCTGCAGTTCCTTCCTTCTTTGCACAAACGTATTGTCACAGGCATTTTTTGAATATGCAAAAGCAAATTTTAACGATTACTGTTCTTCTTTAATTAAAAAATGAAGCCATGATGAATGTGAAATTCTGCAGTGACTTTCTCTGGAATATTTTAAG
The DNA here is from genome assembly GCA_016647715.1 of Pavo muticus. Lineage (NCBI taxonomy): Eukaryota > Metazoa > Chordata > Aves > Galliformes > Phasianidae > Pavo > Pavo muticus. Next base: position 110,768 of record JACDJE010000574.1, on the reverse strand, counting down.
ATGACAAATTGTGGTCTCTGCAAAACAAAAATTAAACAGGAAATCAGCGGTCATTTCCAATACACACACTGCATTCATTATGTCAGAACATATCAACCCCTACAATGAGAACCACTCACATAGCATGTCAGTGGAATTGAGGGAATGGAGAACATCCATGTGATCATTTAATGTTCAATTCCAGCTGAAAGATATGCTTTGGAAGTGCTGGCATACAGACAATATAAAATTTTCAAGACTATGTTTTGATTTTCAGATAACCAATTTTCAGGCTTTTCTGATTTTCAGACTTCATAACTAGGATTCCATTGTAGATATTTTACCAAAATTTTCTGAAGAAAGTTTGTTTTTTATTGATAGAAAAAATGTGGGATTTTCTTATTTTTCTCCCGTAGCTTGGAATGCCAATAGCTTAACAGCTACTGACAACTTAATAGCTCTTTCATTCTCACTCTATTCCACTAAACCAGAAAGCCACCCTCTAGAAAGAGTGAATTTGATCAGTATTTCAACCTGAACACTTCTCTGTTTCAGGCTTCATAAGCAGAAAACTAGTATGATAAATTAGACTCAGTATATCATGTCTCTGTTCACTTTCCTGGCACTATCTGCTTGAAGGCAAGAGAAGTCATAATCTGGCAGTTGCTGTATCATAGTCATTTTAATGATACAAAAGCATGTACTATGAACGAGTTGAGGATAACTCTTCACAGTTGCCCTTGTCTCCTTGTTCCATTTTTTCTTTTGTTTTTCTTTTTATGGGAGAGAATCTTAAAATGTTTGCAGAAGTTGAAGAGAGAATAAATTTTAAAAATATTTAAAATATCTATAATGGAGATCGATGCTAAAGGCAGTGTGTTCTAGAGAAATTACAAACATCTGAAGTGCCCTTGCTGTAGTTATAGTCTCATGATTCAGGCATTTGACATTGCATACCTGAGAATTTCAGCATCTGTTCATGCAGGCTTGACTGTTCCCTTGCACTAGGTCTGTGAAACAGAACAAGGGAAAAAAAATCAATTCCCATGAATACAAAAGCTGTGTCACCTGTATTCAACACCACAATGTGACACTGTACGTACACATATATGCAAATGATTACCTGATTTCTGTTGTCCAGTTCCAGAAATGCAGGCTGCTGTCAGTTTTCTACCTAATACCACTTAGGCATTTCTGCTGCACTACAGGCAGCCCCAGATAGAAGAACATCTGATGTGCAGGACTCCATCAAGTGAAATTCCAATTTGTCCTTTTTATCTCATGAGTGTTGGACTCTGAACAAGTAATAATACAAAATATCTCTCACCTGCAAACGATTTACAATAACATAATCAATAATGTATTTGCTGTGATCCAATTTACTGTGCAAGAAAGTAGCCTTCAACATGTGGGAATATTTTAAAAGAAGAAATTCCAGTCGTTATGGCTTTTATACTACTGCTTTTTCCCCTTTCACATATGTTTACAGTCATAACAATTACACCAAGGCAACACCATTCAGGAGCTCATTTACAAAACTCACCCACTACGACCCATTGCTCATAACAGAACATTTTCTAGGGATCTGCTTTAAGGTTTATACTTTTGCATTGGATTCCACTTTCCACTGGAAGAAAGTTGCTACCAATTATTTCACCTCCCCCACTCTGCAGATGTTTTGCATAAAATGACATTTCTGAGGCATCAAGTCCTGTTGCTGAAGTCAATAAATGTAGAAGTACACTGTGTTTTGGACTTGTAGCCTGAAGAAGGGAAAACAGAAGCTGGGTAAATGAATGCTGGCCAAAGGACTGAATCAAACCACTCTTAATTCATGACCTAATGTGCACTAATGGACAGTTACCAACAGTTAGACAATGTAGGAAACTTGCTATTCCACCAAAGCATGTTCACGTATCTGAGCCCTTAATTCTACATCATAATTTTTCCATACTAAATGATTTTCCTTCTCCTGAGCTGCACATTATTAATTAGTGAACATAATTATGTTGTAAATCAGATTATCTGTTGGAAAAAATAATTGAGAGAAGGTGGGCCAGAAGGGGGGTGAAGAGAAGGGCTATATGGGCTATTTATGTACCCGTGTATTACATATAAATGAAAGGAAAAAAGAAAAAAAAAAGAAAAAAAAAAAAAAAAAAGGAGCAACTTCCTGGGGGTCCCAGTGACTTTTCCTTTTTCTTTATTGGAAGTGTGTTCACATGCTCAAGGGTACGTAAGATAGGCAATGTAGGAATAAAAGCTGCTTGTGCCTCCATTTCTTGTAATGAACCCTTCTCTTTTTACCTTATTTGATACCGTGTGTTCTTTCAAGCAAACATATCCCTTTTTAACAAACGTTATTGTTACAAGTACAAAACTAATTTACACAATATAACAGAAGTTCATTTTAACTACACAGAGCATCCTTTTTTTATAAGGGCCTTTTGGTTTTCCTCTTAGACCTTTCTTTTGGTTTCCACAAGACAGTATCAGAGAACCATAAAATTCAGCATTACTGCAGTCACTCTAACAGTGCCACAGACCTTGCAACTGAACCACCCTTATACATTCCCATTGTAACTCCTCTGCATCTTTCAAGGACACCTCCCTGCTGATCTTCACAAGGGCCCAGATGCAAATCCAGATGAACTGGTTCTTCTCCTTTATAACTTTCTTTGCATTCTATTTCTGAGGCTCCCTTCCTGCACTGGTTCTAGTTTAAGAACTTCCATCCCCTCTACCTACAACTATTTTATAATATAGAAGAGAACCTCACTACATACAGTCTTACTCCACAGAGCAAACCATCGGTCCTGTGTACGGGACTGAAAGGAAGTTTTATTTATTACAGCTACTTTTTAATGTGAACTTCTTCTAAGGCAAAGGTAGTTGGGGTGCTCATTTCTGCTTGGCCACCAGCTTCTTTCTCAGGGGACAACTGAACTGTAGAGATCTGCTCTTGACAGTAATTAAAAATAATGTACGCAATCATGAATTTTAATGCACTCACTGCTTGGCCAATATACTGCATGTTGACCATACTGCATACCATTTAATTTATTTTTTTTTTAAAGCTTCTGTATTTTTTAACTTTTTTCTTTCTTTAAAGTTTACTCCACTGTATTAACACTTGATATTGAAGTATGTAAGTAAAATGGAATTCAGCAATTGTGGCCACTTGACAGCAAACAGATCTAAAAAAAACCTGCACCTGTGAGCAGTTAAAGTAGGAACAAGCATCTTGACTTTGCCTTACTCAATTCAAAACCATTAACAAATATGCATCTTCTTTTTAACATTATTAATTTCAAAATATAACTCTTTCAAAGTATAAAAATGGATTGAATTTTTACTAAAATCTGAAGATTCTCAATCCAAATCTAAATAATCTTTATTTCTTAGCAATCACTCATTAATTTTATAGCTCTGTCGGGAAAAAAAAAAAAAAAAAGTATTATTGCCTGGCAAAATTTGTCATCTTCCTTCACCTTTTTTTCACGGAAGTGTCCTCGCCACAGTCTGTAACTGTTATGCACTTTTTCAAACTCTTGAAAAATAATGTAAGTCCCAAAACCAAATTATTTTTTGTAAAAGATAGAAAAGATGCCATTCAGCACCTTGCCATGAAAATCAAGACATATTTTATCGACAGCTTATGTTCCAGAAGCAGAGATGCAGTGTCAATGGATTTCTACAGTCTCATGCTTTTCATACACTCACAACCATCAGCAAACCACTGCAGTGACAAACAAAAATAGTTAGGCAGCCAGATTCAAATAGTAAAGCAGATTCTACCATTAAGCAACCACTTCGTATTGAACCCCCAAACAAAGAGACTCTTGTCATCTTCAAAAGATGGGCACAGTGTGCTTCCTATAGCTCACACTGCTCAGCAAATGGGTGTCTTTTCCTCACTGTTCATTTTACTTCAACTTAGCATGATGCCAGGAGTACAAAATTTTCGGCTGATCTCAATATACATATTAATATTTAAAGCATATATTCATTAATATTTGCATACACTGCATCATTGCCTGTATTCCAGAGAAACAAAACTATTTTTGCATAGCAATGGGAAGTTTCTTGGGTATGCCAATCATTTCCACTGACCATTCCAACTCAAATAAAAATTCAATTACAAAGTAATCTTATAGTTTCAACTAATAAAAATGTAAAAGTAATTTTAAACCAAGAGCTTTTCTTGAGTTGCACTGTTAATAAAATAAGTGTTTTGCATAAAAATATCCTTAACAGTTTTCCAAATGCAACAGATGGCTGTGCCTTCTCTTGAAAAACATGAAAACAAAGTTATGCACTTCACAAACAGTCCATCCATAAGCTTTTGTTTCAGAACATTATGATTAAAGACAATGGATCTTCCAAAAGCCATGTGACATGTAACATCAAATGAACTTCACTTATCCCCAGTTTCAACCCCAGCTGTCACATGTATCACAAAACATTGGTATTCTTGTATTACTCCACTTCAAATTTCTCCCAAAGGATGATCCAGTCAGCAGAAAACTCTTCTCTAAAATTTAAAAAGTCACAGTTGGTTGAAACAGAATATTTACAGGCCAGGCACAAGCACATTCACACATATATGCGGATTTTATCCATGCTGTCATTTGGTATTGGGGCAGTTTCACTTAATTAATGCTGTGTGTGTGTGTTTTTTAAATGCTATTGTGACTATTATTGAAGTTCAAGGCTTCAAGTCCTGCAGGGAATGTCACATATCCTCTAGATGTCTCTGGAGATTAATTCTGAGAACATTATAATTCTGAGCAGGATCCGTTGTAAGGAGTCAATCATCATATTAGCATTATAACAGTTCTCCAATATTTGCTCTGTTGGAAGAAACAAAATATTTTTGTGCCTGCAGTCTGGACTCTAAGCAACTTTCCATGCCTTCATTAAGCTATTACTTTCTCCAAGATGCATTCCCATCTAGAGATTTACCTCTACATTTTAGGAATATTATGTATTTTTGTAAACATTTCAGCTACTTACAACAATATTCTGCAGTTACCCAGTATCCTTTCATATATCACCACCGGACACTAGCGATGTGGGCCAAATCTGCAGGGTTGGACATTCTTGGTGGGAATTTCATTTACAAAGCAGAAAATGTCTTTACTGTTTTTTCAGTACTCTTAGAATCATTATAGTAGTAACTCTCAAAATACAAATTGACATATACTTTAGGCACTTTATTTTATGATGTTCACCGTCACAGTCATGGAAACAGACAAGTCCTTTGTGGTAATATTTCCCCTGGTTTTATAAGTGGTTGTACCTTTGTATCACAGCAACAACTTACACAGACGAAATATAGCCTATTACATGCAAGCGTACTGGTAGTTTGTAAGGAAAAAGGCAAAACTTATCCAAAGCCAGTGGCATCCCTTTGCATGTATGTCAGCTGGCTCAGAACAGGTGCACTGGAAACAGCCCCATGCAATGCACCCGCATTCGCACAGACGTCCCCAGCAGAGCACTGCCAGTGCGCTGTGGAAACGTGTTTTGAGAACCATTCTTTGGGCAGATGGCAGGCAAAAACTTAAATGAACATGCTTCCCCAAGAAGAACATGCAGATCTGCACTTTCACAAGCTGGAAATGTTACAGAAAGTTATTTAATTGCAGGAATAGAAATGTCACACGTTGTATCAAACACAAATCTGTACTTACTGAAAATAACTTAGTACTCAAGAGAAGTTCAACTGTTTTTCAGTGCTTTTGGTCTTCAACAATCAGTAGACACATTCATTTATAATTTGCTTACTTAAAAACCCATCATCAGCAGTGAATGTGGTCAGTGTTAAAAAAACAAACATGACGAGAGAAAATGGCACACTGCCTTTGGCCGGGAGGAAGAGCCTGTGTGGCACAGTATAGTAGTTACTAGTTAATTTTTAAGAGCCTTAGAAGAAAAATTAATTCACTGGAAAAACTGTGATTTTAGCAACCTTGGTGCTTCTCCTGAAGTGTAAGTAGGGAGAAAAGAAAGAATAAAAAAGACACCTTTTGATGAGAGATTATGTAGTCTCCACAATCGAGTAAATTTAGTTGCTGTTGCAGCAGAGCAATGTGATAGGAAATTTTACAGTTGAAGGAGAAATGTCACAGTATTTTGATAAGAGAGCGATGAACTTTTTTTCCCTTGTGCCATTATCAAGGCGAAGTGAACAAAATACATCATTTATAACCCACTGCTCTACCATTATCTCCTGGTGAGACACTTGTTTTAAAACACACAAGGACCTTTTTTTCTCTAAGACTAAAGCTCTCTGTGAGGCTCCGTCCGCCTTTATAGCCATGAAAGAAAGTTGACACTTGTGTGGGCCAAAGTTTCCAGGCAACCACACAAGGGTACTTGTGCACCCTCCAGGTCACCCCCAGTTCTGAAGTACAGAGAAAGCGTATGAACAGCGCACATCCCTTTGATCACAGATACCATCGAAAACTGATGTGGAGAGAAAATCCTGTGCTTGGGAAGAAAGGCACTACAGTCTGCTTGTGGCTTTCTCTTACCTAATATACACAGAAAGTAAAGGTTAGCCTGTTAGCGAAAAACTGCTAAAATAATTTCTCTGACTAGCCCCTCAGTCCCTCCTTCTCCAAGGTATTCCTGCACTCTTTTATTCTGTTCTTTTTACTATTCATTTCCAACATGACGGCATGGCTGTTTTACTGCAGAACGCTCATTCAGCAAACCTATTCTCAAGCATGCAGTTGTGTACTAGCAACTGTGTAGCAGAAAGCACCCAGCGGTGGGGATCCAAGCACAGGCACGTTTATAGACCCACACAAAATTCCACACTACTTCCAATCACACAATGTGAACAGCAATCATGAAACAGACTTTTTAAGTTTATGATGAACATCACAGAAAATAGGTGTACTCCGAGTCTGGTGCTATCTAGTACAATCATGTCTGTTCTAATTAAATTACACTGGTCATAAGACCAAGTGATAAGAAGATAAAAGGGTATAATTTTCTAGAGACCTCTAATCAGTCTTCAGATTATTTGTCTTGTGGTAAGGAAGTCAGATTTAGTAATGAGAAAACAATTAACTTATTTTATAAAAACAAATGAAAAATTTGTTTCCAACAATGCCAGATGAATTTACCAGACCCCTCAGGTTATTTTGCTACTCCTACATGCAATGTGTTTAACAGCTAAAATGGTTTATCTTGATTGTTAACATTGGTGCATTTGCTGAGTCAAAGAGGAAAAAGACAGATTACGTGAACAAGGAGAACTCTAATAACAAAATAAAATGAAAAGTTCTTTGTTTACATTAAAAATATCCCACATTTACTTCTAATAAGAAAAGAAAAAAGAAAAAACAAGCGACAAGTCTAATTATAGTAAAACTTACTGCTTCAAGATAATTTCTTGATGCAGGAACACAGGATATATATTTATGTAAATACTTCTCAAATTACAGCAGAAGGTAACAGAACTTGAACTAATGGTCATTTCAAGTTTCAGTTGTGCAAGTAGAAAGCGAGACAGAAAGTTATACATTTTAAATTAATTTCCAAATTATTGGGAGACATATTCACATCCAAGTATATTAAAAAGATCCCCAAAACAAAAAACAGCACACTCACTGCTATTTTCTTATTTCTTATTATTTCTACTGAAGTTAAAAATGGATAGTCGAGGTTCTCCAACTTTATGTTGTTTCTTTCCATTATTATGGGAACATTCTGAAACTCCTGAACATTTTCATTTAGATAAAATTCCAGTTACTTATGTCCTGATTAATATATGCAAAAGCTTAGATCATAACTTAATTATGAAGATTAAGAAATATATTAATAAGCCAAATTCAGGAAGAAGCTGTATGGAGATGCATGCTATTACCATATAAATATTCATGTTCCTCATTGCACAACTCAAAAAAGCATTTATTTTAATTGTAAGACATTTAAAATGTTTTGATGGATTATGCAGTATTTCTCCTCCTGTTGTAGAAACACTGTCAGACTCATTCAGATGGATAGATGTTTGCAGCAAGAGAGCTTATTTATAATTCAAGCCATCCAGGACTCTGAAATAAATGAGTTTTTAGTGATACATTCTTTCAAAGCTTTAATATAAGGCCTATGATTTAATTGCCACACTCCAAAGCTAGGGGGCAGGTCAGCCTATTACCAAGCTCTTATATTTAACTTTGGTGGAAAGTGATCGGTCTTAGACCAACATGGTCTCTCAAAACAGGATGATAAGTTAATTTCACAGTTATCACAAAATAACATATGATATTAGGTGGTAGCGACATGATAACTCCACTGGAAACAATGGTAATTACATAGTAAATCGTGTCAATGATACTGCATTATCTCCTAACTGTTCAATTAACTCGTTTCACCATTGCATACTATGTTTAGAAAGTTGCTGATGCAATATTTCCGTATCATAATTGCAAAAAGATAGTTGAACAAGATAGCATGCTATAATTTTAGAAAGTTTCTAATATTACTTGCTAAAACTATTTCTGCTATGAAAAACAAACAAACCTTAAGGTGAAGGAGACCTGCAAGCCTGGAAGATACCACTTGAAATGGAAATAGGTTGGCAAGACAGTCATCAAACTAATTACTTTTTCTTTTTTCATACAGGAAATGAAACATTAATTCATAAATCTAATTCCAATTGGTATGTATTGATCTAGCCAAATGGTAAAAGCCCGCAGCCATCATTAAACCAAGTATAAATTAAATCCCTGAAAAATGTAACTTTTCCTATTCTGTGCAGACAATCTGATAAATGTGGATAACTTTTTAAAGTAAGTGAATACGCTTAAACTACAAAATAGCACAAAAGATTGGAACAAATTGAGCTTTTCTCTAGCTCAGAATGCTGCGTCTTCACCACTGGCAGAACAGGCCGTCTCACCTTCACCCATACAAATCAAAAGACCAGTGAGGTGACATAAAATGGAATAAAATGCTTCCTGAACTATTTACATTGTTATTCCCTTTCAATAATCAAGACTGTAGATATGATTCTCTTTGGATGGTTTCCTGTCTTGTTTATACATACGCTACTGCTCTGTAGTTCGAGCTTATTCTTAACTGCTATTTTTGTGAGTACAGGATTAAATCAACAGCTGGTAAAAATCAGAGTTACAGATAGTTTGAAACCAAGGCATACTAAAGGCAATATGCTGACTTACAGCATCTTAAAATCATGCTCAGGAACAGTACTTTCTATAAATAAATAAATGTCCAATATGTATGAGTGAATCTCTAAATATATGCCAATGCAATAGTTTAAAAATCTGTGTGTGATAGAGATGTTTTCAGTCACAGGCATTTAAGACACAAAGGAATTTCTGAAAATTTCCCAGATTAACTTCAATAGGAGACGGTGGCAATTAAGCATTCTTTAGCTTATGTGGCAACATTTACCTGCAACAGAAATACTTCAGAAGCATGAAGTTGTTTTTGTTGTATTTTTCAATTTTCCTTTGTGACAATAATATTTCATACAGCTTGTTTAGATTTAGAACATCTCTTTCAAGGCCAACTCCACCTACTTTTTCATCTCTGCTCATACTAGTTTTGTGGTTATAAGAATACAAAGGAATCTGCATGATTTTAGCGCATGACTCATTTCCAGCAAATCAACACACGTACTTTCAATTTGTTATGCATGAGAGATGTGTAAAACTATAGAGGTTTGGGTCTCTGGAGGACAAAATAAGCAAAATATGCAAGCATTGTATCTAAATCATAACTGAAGTTAAACTCTAATTTTAACACACAGGCTGTACAGTGAATTCACAAATGCCAGGAAGGATTTTAAAAGCATCAGACGAGATCCTAGGCCTGTCCCCAGCTGTCCTAAAAATCCTGTGCAGCCTGGTACAGATTTCATTCTATTAAGTGTCCAGCCCCAAGGTATCGAATACAGCGAGAAATGGCAGGAAAAAGGTGATTATCTTTTTGAAAAAGATGACAGAAGTCCCAACAGCATTCTCTGATTTTAGAGTTTGTCAGTGCTTGAGAAATTCTAATTCCAGTTACCTTACACGATGCAGTTCATGTAACCTTGCTGTTACACGGCATACTACATAGATGTCTGAAGGGACCAGCCTATGCTCCACACAGTGGAAGCAATGCTTCCACTCCCCATTCCCAGTACCATTCTTTCTCCCAAAAGACACCACTCATCTCTACTGCCTGGGCCTTCCCTGTTGCTTCTCTTGATGTGATGGATGACACACTGGGAACTAAATTATTGGCAGATTAAAACAAAGCCTACGACTCAGCCAAAACCTCTTCCAAAACAGGGAAGTCAATAAGGTATGATAAAAATTACCCAAAACTCAATCTTTTCCATGATAACTAAGCAACTGAGTTTATAACATTCCTGGTCTTACATCCATCAAGTCACGGAATATGAGTATAAAAGGAAGAGAAGGCAGCAAGAGTAAATACACCAAACAAAAATCAACAAACAAACAACTCGTAAGTAATTTAATAAGTTACCCTAAAAAACTCAGCACACATGCACACATAAAAAGGACTGGGAAAAGAGAAACCAGGCGCATTTTTCAGCTGTAAAAACAGAACAATGCAGTGGGTGAACTCCATGCTGCTCCATCTCACATCTTCTTTGGTTTTAAATGTTTGTAATGTATTTATATTTCTCAGGTTGGTGAATCACTCAATATAAGCAGAGAGTTAAACTTTCTGAAAGCAGATTGAATTGAAAAAAAAAAAATCAGAGAATCATGATGTGGTTCCCTCCCTTACCAAGCTCTACACCTTGCAAAACAGATAAAAATAATGCTGAAATTAAAAAATACATGCTTTTACTGTTTGGTTAGTGTGTTTTTTTTTTATTGGCTTCCAGCATCCTCCATAGAACTTTGAGAAACAAGACATTTCTTCTGAATCAGATATCCATTATCAATTTGGACAGAGAGCGTCTGAACCAGTATTATCTGCAAATGATTTATGAGGGCAGGTATTTCTCTACCTGAACGTTTTAGTGAAACCATAAATATCAGTAAAGACAGGAGCTGGGATTCAACAAAAAAGCCCTGAAAAATATTTTATATGGGAAGCTACTCTCATCTGATGAAAATTTTAATTCTTCTTTTATATATTTTAAAGATTTTTTATGTTAGCCAAATCTCTCCTCCTTTCTTACTTATGCTTTAAACTACTACTATACTTACCTATTAATAAAACCTGCCGAACTAAGCCAACTGATCAGTTGATCTTAAATAAGAATGCGTCAGAACCTGAAATGTTGTTCAGAAGAAAAGATTACATTCAATACCAGCTTCATAAAACCAAATCATTTCAGATTGTTTATGAAGAACATCCTCAAAATCCTGGTAGAAGCAGTATTTCCTTTTCTTTTATATAACCTACAACATATTGAGCTTCAGTAAGACATTTAACTTTAGGAGTCATCCATCTCCCCATCTCTAAATGGTGTTGGTAATTCTTTCTCATGTTTGGAGAAGAATGGCTTTATGCAACAGCACTGTGTGGAGTACCTACCTTAGGAAGGACTAGGCATATCCAGCTGCTTTGCTCTTTTTTTTCCAAGCCCTGAACATAATGTGTTCAGGGCTTGAGATTACATTGGAAGCACCACACAGCATTATTAATACAAAAATTCAAAACCAGTTTAATGACCATTTTGATATATATTAGGTTATTATGCATTTCCAACATGGTCTATTTTATGAAAAAGATAAAAAGAAAAAAACAGCACAGTTCTCTGTGGAAATGATTTTTTTAATAGTTAATTTCATCTTCTAGATATTCAAGATTTTCTGAGCCTCTTTTTCAACCTTTACTTATTTCTGTTTATTATTTCTATTCCATTATTTTTCAGTTATTATCAAGTGGATAAAAATATGTTTCTATAAATTAATATGGAATGGTATCATAAATACGTTCAGCCAAACTAAATGTTATAAAAAAGCATGTACCTACTAAAATTCCATTGTTAACACAGAAATTTACACATACACATTTCAATATTCTACTTTCATTTGTAAGTTTAGATAGTGATCTAACACTAAACTGTGATGTATATATGCTAGATTATATTCTGTATTTACAGTTCTAATAATACCAGAAGATTAAAAGGTATTGGAAACATAAAACTGAATAAAGTATCATGTCTTCCTATTTAAGATATCAAGGTAATATTAACCTTCTCTCACAATCAGTAAAAGACACATACAAAACCTCATGGGCAGTCTCTAGGATTTGGGCAGCTGGGGCTGGGCTTGACTTTAGAATTGGATTTCTGGCATGTTTCTAACGCAGCACTAAAGGACATTACCTGTGAAAAAACAGATTCTAGACACCTAGATTAGGGCACCTTAAAATCAAGGTCAAATCTCAGGCATCAGGGAATTGGCCAGTATCAATGGAAGTAACTACAGTTTTACGACCCCCAAGCCATCTGTTTTAATGCCACATCTTTCAAAAAATGAAGAGAATGTTTTTATTAGCTTTGTATAATATGTTTAATGCATTTATGATTAATTTGCTTGTGTATTATAAGTTAGTGCTATCAACACTTAAGTAGGGTGATATAATAATATATAAATAAAATATTGCCCTAGCAATTCAGGGAAACAGCGTTCACCATGGTGAAGACCCAGTTAAGAAGAAGTACAAGATTTTCCTTCTTCATATTTATTGTATAAGAAGGCAACACAGAGAGCATCCACTCTACTGGCTGTAGAAGAGTTCATGAAAGGCAAAAGAAGAGCCCACAAGCCTTTCACACCCTGTTTTTAGCTCATCACTGAATGGTGTGTTCATCTCAGAGACTCTAAATACTTCCTGTCAAAATATAAAGTGTTCAGTCATGCTGGCAATTCAGCATGAGGAGGAGAAGGAGGGGGAAATTAAATGACTAGAAACTGCTGCTATAATGGTGTCAAGGAAAGAGGACGCTGCCCAAGAAGGACACAGCTATGGAGCTGCACAGAAATCCTTAGAACATTTTGCAAGCAGCAATACAGAAACACACAGATGCAACACTTTATACATGCCATAATGTAAGTATGTGAAATAATACATGAGTTGCCAAGCAAAAGTATAATTTCTATACAGCTACAAATAACAATACTTAGGATTGATGGCTTTTGCATAACCCTATAAAACAGATATTATGATGCATGTGACTTTAGCAATATAGTTACTATAGTGAACATGAAAACCATTTTATATCAAATTACATCCTCCTTCCCCTAAAAAGTATCTGACTAAGGCAGAGATAATGTAAAGTTCGGCTATCAAAAATGGCTTCATTAAGAACTTTAATGAAGCACATGGGAGCCATTTATTGACTCCTCAACTATTAAGACATAGCATTATTACTGCTTTAATAGTATTTCCATTTTCATTTAGGAAATAACTAATCAAGGGATCAATGTACCAAAGACTTTATTTTCTCTCCCATGGGTCACTGAAAGTACATTTTTTAAAATGCAAAAAACGTAAAGGCAATTCCCCCCAGTGCCATATTACATAAGCAATTTAAAGAAATAACAAGGAATGCTAAAGGTCAATGACTCCCGATCTAAGCCATGTTATAAAACAAATGAAAATTGTTAGTGGTAATTCTACCTTTCTGGTGGAAGTAAGAGATCGCTTTCACATCAAAGAGGCTTACCTCCAAAGTATGCAAAGCACCTCCACCCTGACCTGCTGTCAACCTGTGAGACATTTCTATTTCTCAGACTCACTTTGAATGCAAACTACTGTTTTCCTGGTAGTTCTCACAGCTCCACTTCCTTTGAGGTACAGATGTGTAGCCAAAGAACCCAATCAGATAACATCCATTTACATATTTATAAAGTCTCCTGTAAAATCTCGTATCAATTGTTGCCACTATATATAGCCCTTTCAAAGTATCTTGTGGGCACAAGCGCTCCACTGCACTGCTCCCTTCAGGAGTCCAGATATATCGTATAATGTGATTTCAATGTAAATGTGGCCCATCACACAATCATACCACTTCACAAACTCTTTTCTGCTGGGGTAGCTTAAATCTAAACACACTCAAGCAGCTTGCTGCACTGGAGCAAGATTTCTTCCACATAAAAAAAAGTCAAAACCCCCAACACAACAATGCCAAGGAAAAAAAAATCTGAACATTTTCTGCAGAAAGATGGGCCGTCTCCAAATCCTTGTGCCCTATCAGACAAATTAAAGTAAATCAAGCATGAAATGAAGCAGAAGAGCCCCGAGATAAGGCTCCTTTAAGTCGTTTACAGATTAGGATAGAGAGAGGTGCATCTGGTCTCTGGCAGCGAAGGAGGCCAGTTTCTCATCTCACAATAGCAGCCTGTGTATAGGATTACCTTACCTTGTCACTGACAAGGGAAAAAGCGCCTGCAAAATGTCTCTAACTAACTTCCTAATGTTCCCAGCTAAGTTCTCTTATTAAAGTATTAACCGTTACAATGATAGAAATAAATTTTGATAAAACAAAATAAAAACAGACACTAGTCTGATTTATGAGCTGGTTGGACACTGATAAACTGGAGGCTCTGCTACCAGCCGATGAGCCTCTTCGCTTATCAGTCAGGATTTCACTGCTAGAGACAGCAGATAACTTTCCAACTGGAATTAGGGATTCAGTGAACTGTCTGTTACTGGTTGGACTGGTGCTCTAGCAGCACCTAAAAGGGCCTCTTGTGCTATCAGATGGGATTTTGCTTTTGCACGCAGAGAGACGCTCCCTGCTGCAAGTGACAGCCCAGCTCAGAGGTCAGCACTGCTAATGGTTAAACTGGTTCTCCAGCAGCAAACAAGCTATCCTCCTCTTATCAGCTGGGATTCACCTTCTACAAATTGGAGGCCTTCCTTCCTCAGGAAGCCTGCCTCTCCCTGAGCCCCAGCACCGGCTTGTGCTTCTCCCCACTGAGGCCAGAGCCCGGCAGCACCAGAGGGTGACCTGGTGACAGTGCCATGCTGCTGCAGCACACGGAACCATGGGAAGGCTGCAGGCTGCAGCCGCACCGCCCTGCTGCTGCCAGGAGCAGGCCCCTTACGCTTGTGCTGATGGCCCATGGGGAGACCCAGTGGGTAGCTGGAGGAGGAGGTTCAAGAGATGGCATGGAGCCCATGCAGCCACAGGCATGCTTCAGCAGTGTGCTCAGGATGCTCTCCTGGCTTTCCTGGAGCAAGGTGGTCACTGCAGTCTCTCATTTTCTACATGATTTAACTCCACTGTGCTCAATCAGTTGTGATTTACATATGTATATCGTGCTTGGAGGAACTGCTCCCACTGTGCCCCTTTTTTGTAGCTCTGCTGTGGTGTGCCAGCCTATAAGTGCAGTAATTCTTCTGGGTACAATGACAAGAACTAGACCTAAAACAAGCCCAAGTAAGGGTTCTCTGGGCACTGCAGCAGTAATCAAACATATTTATTTAATAAGAAGAAAGCAGGCAGATGCAAAATATCACATGTTCATAGCTGCATGTGTAAAAATCCTCCTTTACAAGAAGCGAAGTAACAAATCAACTCATAATTACTGCATGCTTTATAAAATCCATCTTTTAATTCTCTTTGTGAATACAGGAAAATATATAAAATGTTTCTTTGTGGTGAAAATCTTTTGTCTGTAGATGCCAAAACAGCACTACAAAAAAAGCCCAACACATAATGCTCACTTGTTAGACATCTTACCTCACGTACTCGTACATTAAGATGTATATGCTCTCTTAATTCCAGCAACAATGTATGTGTTCTGTCAATATTCACTGTGTATGAACAGTGTTCCCACGGTGAAAATACATAGGATAATGCTTTTTAATTTACTCGAACTCCAGAACGAAGAAAAACTTCCCATCATTACAGTAGCATAGACTAGCACCAGATCAAGATAGCACTAATTTCCCCTCAAAGCTCTAAAGAAAGGGTGCCCATGCAGCTCTTAATTGCCAGTTGAGACTATTTTAAAACAGACATATTTGATTCTGATACGCAAAGAATAAGATACAACCAATCCAGAAAGCAGAGTGCTATTTTACTGAACTAATCCAAAAGGAATGTAGGGCAGGATTGAAGGAAGTATGAAATTGTCCTTCGGGCTTTAACTGCCAGACTCTAAACCGATGGCACTTCAGGAAATCTTTCTAAATGTATGAAAAAACGGAAGGGAGGACACAGTGAGCCTCACTCAAGAACACTTTCTCACCAGCATTTTATATCACGCTGAAACCTTTATACTCTTGTGGCATTTTTGGGGTATTTTTAAGAACGCCTTCAAATCCACATAACATTCAACTCAAGCCAAATGGGACTGGCCCTCCTAGTCCCACACTCAGACATCACTGGAGGTTTTTTATTGGTATTTTTTTCTTTTTTAAGACTATTTCTATGAGTCTTATTAGCCAAGCATTGTTTACTGCTATGAAAATGAAATGTAAGGATTACAAACAGGACAGTAGAATTATGCATGGAAACACTCCCATGGGAGGCACCTTTTATACTGTGAGGATACTGTCTGAGGAAGGAAAAGGCAAACTAAATTTCTTTCCTCACAGACTGTCAAGATTTTCTTCACTGGTCTCAGCATGTACAACCAAAACCCCTCTTTCCTAATGAGATAAGTGAACTTCTGTTTGTATGTTTAAAACAACGCCTGTTCTCATTTTCACTTGGTCTTACCTTTTAAAATATACACTGCAAAACTGCATAACTATAATATCTTATGTTGACACATACGATGAAACAATGATGAAAAATTATAAGAAACTGTCTAATTCTGCCTGCAATATGGATGAACTAAAATGTAAAAATATTCAAGCCCAGTGAGATTAACACACCTGATTTGCAACTGCTGCTATTCTCAGAGAGATACAGCTGTGAAATGCAGGAAGGAACTGTAAAACATGATGTGATCCAATGAAATTATGCACTCTTTTTCTTACATTAATGTCATTATTTTCACACATCTATGAAAGGTATGAGAGAAAAAAGAACAAAGTATATTTTTCACCCCAACATTATTTTCAATTAACTGAGACCTTAATATAATTCTCTTCAGATAACTGTTATATGTACACATCTATGACCAACTGATGGATTCTAATAATCGCCCCCTGCTTGCTGCTTTCAAATAATAAACTAACTTAAATAACACCAAAAAGGAAAAGAAGTATGATTTATTTTCCTATTTGTTAATACTAGAGAAGGTATCATGTTTATATGATATTTACAGTGTTCCAATTTCTGTAGCTGGACACATAAAACATTGAGGACACATTTTTTCTTACCTCAGTGTATCAGGAAGATTCAAAATTTCCATACTACATTAAAAGTGCAAATATTTGCTGTGTAAAAATTTACTTTTTGCTCAGTAATGTACTGTATTATGCAACACCATTTTTTTGTAATTTTTTTTGTAAGCTGTAACTGCTGGGATTTCCAAAAACATTTTCAAAACTAACAGTAGTTCTGTATTACACATGCAAACCAGATTCTCCAAGCTGTGTACCACCTACTATGGGATACTGTTATAATAATTGATATGGATATTAATGACATTAAGTGATAATAACTGACAACTGTATGAAATCATTTATTATTAGCTGCTGCTGATCAACTGTTATTCAGATGCTTTAAAAAAAGGAAAGCATTCATTGCAACGTTAGCAGTGTGGTGAATAATAAAATGTAATGTGACACTGTTTAGGTATAAATGCAAGATAATAGATAGCATTTTGGCCTGGTGGCCTCTATCAACAAACCAACAATGTATTATAAATTTTTACAATTTTTACCATGAAAAAGACCTTTGGCCACTACCATCACTTTAAATTATTTGCCTGCTTCATTCTCACAACATATTTCATTTCTTCAAAAGGAATGAGAAAGGTTTCAGAATGCTTACATATCTCATGTGCTAAAATGAACTTCACAGATTAACGGCTTCTGAAAATACAAAATGCTTCTGTACTTCCCATTTTATAAGCGTATTACCTAGCACAAAAAGTCTGATGAAAGATCCTCAAAGCCATGAGGATCTGCAACGCAAACATAAATTTGCCCTTATTACCTAGTACACCAATGCAAGGCAAAGATCTATACTGGTTACGTCAGCCATCAAGAGGACTCTGACATGGAATTTTCTGTAGTCAGATCTGTGCAAGTGACAGATATGATGCAGGCAGTGCCATATACAACCTTCCTGACTTCTAGTTTCAAAAGGCAGGCACGTTTTTAGAGCTGGGTCATTATCAAGATGAGTGAAGAACAAGACTTGAGTTCACACTTGAGGGTCCATTAGATGCCGTTACACACTTTAGCTTCACTATCATGGAAGAAGAATTTATTTTGAATTATGTACCTCTAGCCTTCTGTTAAACAATTTAATGATTTAGCTAGTTCAACCAGAATCCATTTTAACCCTACTAAACTTTTCCATTGTTCAACAATATCCTATGGAAAATACAGACCATAGTAATATATTTTATAGTAAGATAGAAGCTATTAAAAATCATTAACCTAATTTCATTGATTTATACTGTAAAACAGACTTAAAATGACTCAAACACATTTCCAAACAAAAAACAATACAGAGGAAGAAAATCAAGTGCATTATATATTGAATGTCTTTACAATACCTTATAACACATTCATTTCTTCTGAAATATAGTGTTATCTTTCTAACAGGTTTAATTTATGATGTTAAAAATGATTTGCTATATCTAAAGCAGAATTTGAAAATAATCACAATGTCTTTAACTCTGTTCCTTCGCTGCAGATCTTAATACTCTGAAGCAAAGCTGGTCCTGACAAGATCTCTGAAGACCTCAGACTGTTATCAGCAGTTCTAATAGAGTAAGTGTATGCAGAATTGCCGTGTTTGATAGACTACATAAGCTCATGCATTTACATGGGCAACACACACATCAACATAAGAGAAAGCAGAATCTTTATTTAAGATTGTCTTTCTTAAACTCTCATGCCAAAGTGACAATTGGGTTTTACTGTTCTGAACATGTCTGTCTACTATGTCTTTTCTTTGTATGTGCCAGAGACAGTTGAGGTAGCATGAACACAAAGTCCCTTATATTGCAGAAACAGTCTGAGATATCATACAATTACATAGGCCAAAGTAGATCTGCAGATCTAAATAATGTTGAATAGAAAAATGTGGCTCAGTAAAATCTAGCTCTGCTCCCTCTCCTCTGTACTACATACCAACAATATATCAAACATAAAATTCATTTCTAAAAAAAAATATATATATATCATTATTTCCTTGGGAACTGGTTTACTTTGTTGAACTATGACTGTATTCACAGAGGACCATTCATCCTCTCTGAAGATAGCATTGAGTTAAAAGTATATGCTGCTCAGGAACACAGCAAGTGAGTAATTTACCACAGGAAAGCAACTGTACCTGTCTGCAAGATAAACCCCCACTGAAACGAATCTCTTAATTTTCCCAACAAGTTGCAAGCTGCTTTAAGAAACAAACAAACAAACAACAACAAAAACACACCAACACTCTTAGTTACATAAATCCATTATTATTTAGCTAAATAACAGTCTTTCTTCCCAAAATAAATCTCTACATTTCTCAGCATGTATATTCTTATTAAGTTTCAAGCATAGACAGTCTAATATAAAGCAGCCTAGAGATCTGATTATCAGAAGCAGATAGGAAGGTCAGGTATGTAAAGTGCCATTCTGTTGTGAATATCCAGGAAAGAACACTTTTTACTGTTACTGCCCAAGGCCCTCTTAACTGGTTGGAGACATGACCACTACAGCTTCTATATATTTTTCATAGCAGACATACTAAAAAAAACTATTATGTGAGAACATAACTCATTCAACTCCTTTGTTAACCTGCTTTTGAAAAAATATACACTAAAGTACATTTTTTAATAAATAATTCTTAAGACAGTTTAGTGTTTGGGATAGAAACAGATAAAACAAGTAATCAACAAGCCACTCCATGCCACTGTCAGCTGTCTCTGCTGGATGAAGCATGTACTTTGCACTGAAAGTGCTGAAGCAATAAAATGTTTTTTCCGCTCAAATGAAACAATATACAAATAAATATATAAAATGAACCTTCTGCTGCTCTCTCAACAGCCTCTTTTATAAAGCTTTAAAAATACAGTAAGTATTATTATGCTAAGCAGTAACTATTCATACAGCAGCATACAGTCCTTGCCTCCCTAAGCTCAGGGTATTACAAACATTTGAACATCCTACAAATACTTGTTCAACAAACTACAGGTATTTTAGAAAGTGTACTTAATCATACATTTTTGGAGCACTGAAGGCACCATTTCCAAGGGGCGGTGAGGATGGGGACTGGGAGAGGGGCTCTAAATTATATCATGCAACTGTTGTTCGTTAAAAAAAAACTGTTGGCTATTTTCAGTTTAAAGATACAAGTGCATTTCTCTCCCACCTCGCTCTTGCATGCAGAACTAAAACAGATTGTCTCATTTTCTCTCTTCGCACATATTACACATATATCCCAATCAGTTTACTAATTATTCCAAAGCTAAAATGAAACCTAAATTTATACAGGTAGATGAGGGTTCATTTATTCCTTGTTCTCAGGGCTTTGACACTTGAAGAAGGGTAAGAGGGAGAGTAGTGGAACGAGCAAGAAATCTTCAAAAATGGTTTGGTTCCAAATACCCTAATTCCCATTAGAAGCATACAACTACTTTATCTTTCTTCTTTTGCCATTAATTACAAATAAATTCATCTTTCTCTTGTGAAGCCTGAAGTTTGTTGTTGTTGTTAGATGAGTTGCATTCAAACTCCAACAAAAAAAGATGAAGCCAACATTGAAATTCATCTCACAGTCCAGAATTTACTTAACGGCCAGCCTGTGTGCTGTGATAAACGGAATGATGATCCGGCAACATGTCTTTATCCATGGTTTGCTTTAATTAACGCCAGCTTGTTTGTTGAAGAGATGATTAATATGCCAATGAAAATTGCATAATTGAATACCACAACACTGGCACAATCAGAAAGACACATGCAGTTTTTTGATTAACATTTATTATTATTATTATTATTGTGTGTTTTAATGTTCTCTTCTCACTTTAAAATGATGCAGGTTTTGACTGAGAGGTGAGGAAAAGCCAGGTTACGTACAGGATCCTCCATGGGCAAGGAAAAAGATATGATGCAATTTAATCATGCAGGCATAGTTCCTTGGTCAAGCAGCCATTTTTCCAAACACAGAAGCAAAACATCTCAGAAAAAGAAAATACAGGAAAAATAACAAACTATATCAAGGAAACAAACAACAAAAATAAAAACGGCAATGACCATGTGACAAAAAGAAAGGAAATGGGCATGGAAAACCCAAACAATAATTTAAATATCCAAAAAATTAGTACATGGGAAGCGGGGGAAACAGTTTTCAAGTGGCTGAAAAAATAAACTTCTGCTCTTAAAGCACTGACATATTACAGTAACAAAGCACTATAAAATAGGAAAACTGAAGTATCATCCTTTTCCAGGACTTCAACTGAACAACTGTCCTAACTGCAGTCTGTTGAACATACACACTAAGAAAATCCATGTCACGACTAGCTCAACACTGTCAACTAAGGTAGGTTATAAGTGTATCGGGTTTTATTTTACCTATACTGTAATTTTCCGCCTTCTTATCTCAACTGCATAGGGCTGATGTTAATGTTTTTTAACACTCATTCTCATGCAAAGACTAATTTTTAAGGTGTAAGAAGATCCCCTTTACAAAGCTGAATTCAGACTTGCACAGAAATTCAATGGGATATATAACAGTCCTGTAAATACCGTAGCTATTTTGGAAATGAGAAAATACACAATTTTTGAGCTAAAGTGAGCCCAGAAACTTTTGTGAGCTCTCCTCCCAAATGAGCATCTACATACTAACTTTATATTTTCTTCAGTGGTCTAAGCAGGCGCAAGAATTTTCTGATAACTGAAGTTCCATTATTTAGATTAATAAACACTTGCAGAGGATAACACAAAGCAAATACTGCTGCACCTTTACTATAATCAAATAAAACAGGAAGGAAAGATTCCCACTTATTTCTTTCTATAAAAACCAGCACACCAGCACAAGCAGTAAGATTTCTGCAAGAATTGCTTTTCATGGATCATTTCACATTGTCCTATGACAGAGGAGAGGAAAAAGGATGGATACAAATGTCCACAGGAAGGGATCATGTGCTCCCACTCCAACCTTTAATGGCTTCTGTGTGCCTAAGGTGACCATCTATGGTACCATTGGAGGTGCCCCTAATTCTGAGCAGAAGAAGCAAGAGTTCAGCTGACCACAGCACAGCCTGAAAGAGCAGGACTGTGCAGAGGACATTCATCCTCCTGCTTCCTTCCCCAAGGCCATCCATTCTCCTCCATGCATCAAGCATGGTTTCTTGAAATTAATATATTTGTTAAGAACTATCCCATGGAGGCATGCATGACACACAGAAGCTCTTCAGAGGGGCCCAGCCAAGGCTTCTCCCACTTTTAGCCGTGTCTGATTTCCCAGTCTGCAGTTTAGGTTGGAGGTTACTCAAGCTCTTGTCTATCTACATTTGCCACTCAATATTAAGGAAATACTGGCAGGGATGAAGCTTTTTCTTTTTGAAGAGACACAAAGGAGTCGCAGGAGCCACTCCTCTACTTCCTCACTCTGTGCTTCTCTGTACAACTAACAAAGGCCTTTTACTTTGTAAAGGGACATCAGAATTACAAAACAATACAATCTATCACATTAATTAGGGGCAGAGAATCATAGCTACCAAAAACCACTCAAATTTGAAAAAAAAAACCAACCAAACAACAACACAATGCATTTGGGAAACATTTGATGGCTGAAAAGGCACAAACATTGTAATGCAACAATGGCGCATAGAAAAAAACAGTTGTTCATAACTCAAAGATGGTAGAAAACAAAAGATGTGAAATGAAGGAAAGTTCTTTCTTAGGCATAAGTCTGTGATAAAAGAAATCTCTGAGGAGCTCCTCCAGCTTCAAAGGAAAATAAAACTTCCTAGCGACAAGATCTAGGAAACAGCGAAAGAGCTTTAAGTGCTGAGGTCTCCCACCATGTGCAACATCTGAACATCATAACGAAATAAACCCTACCCAAAAACTGTGGGGGAAAATAATACATTGCCCAGTGTGGGAATAAACAGCCAGATCCATCTTTCAAATAACATTTTAAATTGTATTATTCCTGTTACTACAATTTTGAAACTACTGTATTCTAACATCCAAGCTGTGGTATCAGGAGAGTCAAACATTAAGTTGCAATAGATACCTCTGTTCATGCTGCCCTGTAGATTGTACAGGCATACACTGCAGTCTGCTTAACTGTGGGTCAAGCCTGCTGTTCTAGAAGTTTCTAGGCATTTAATTTTTTCTGTTAAAAAAAATGGTGTTGGGGGTGTTGATTGATGCTAGACTGAACATGAGCCAGCAGTGTGCCTCTTCTCTCGTGTGACTAGTGATAGGACTAGAGGGAATGGCTTCAAGCTGCGCCAAGGAAGGTTCAGGCTGAACGTTAGGAAATACTACTACTCTGAAAGGGTGGTCAGGCACTGGAATGGGCTGCCCAGGGAGGTGGTGGAGTCACCGACCCTGGAGGTGTTCAAAGAAATTTTGGATGTTGTGTTGAGGGACATGGTTTAGCGAGAACCATTGGTGATGGGTGGATGGTTGGACTGGATGATCCTGTGGGTCTTTTCCAACCTTAGTGATTCTATGATTCTATGAAATTTTATATTACTTACAAAGGTATATAAAATCATTACATGTTCAGCAGTTCAAATCAAAGTTGTAGTTTTGTTTCATGACTTTACATTTACCTTACATTTCATGAAAATAAAATATTTTACTTTTTAATTCTCAGAGTTCTAAGAACTGTAAGCTCTCTGTAGAGTTGGAAAAGAAGTAAGTAGTGGTGATAAGGCAGAAACATGAATGGTAAGCAGAGCAATAAACATTCCTATTTCTCATGCTTATGGAACTGCAGATCATCAAATAAATTAATCAAACAAGGTGTAAATAAACCAAAAGAAAGTTATTTTTTCCACACAACACCAGGGCAAGAGCATGAAAGCCAAAGGTAGAGCAATAACAGAAATTTATAAAAGAAAAGTCCATCAAAATTAGCAAACACTACTTTACAGATACGATCTCTGATCAAGGAAGCTGAAGATTCCAGAAGATGGCTAGGTATGCTAGCAGAAATATCACTGTCCAACTAATGTGCTTATAATCTTTCCAAATTTATCCATTACTGGCCACTGTCACAAACAGATACAGTTCTAAATAGATATGACTGCTCAGTAGAGCTGTAACACATTTCTTATGCAAATCCAGTGTACTGGACCTATTAATATCTTCCATAAATTTATCTTGTACAGCCTCCAATCAATCCTCTTCTTTCTCCCTGAAATCCTCAAATTTCTCAGTATGTTTCTGCTATCCAGACATGTCAGACCTAGAACATAACTAGTTCAGTCTCACTGGAACCACAGACCTATATTTTAACTCATATGTAGATTCTGAACAAACAAAAGAAACATACATTTTTTTTCAAAAGTTTCTAAAACTCTTTAACAACTTAATAACCTTATTCAAATAATTAATGAAGTTATTATGTAAGCCAAATAAACAAATCCTTTTGAAGAACAGATCTCTTTACATCATTGCCAGATGGTGCCCTAAAAATTAAATAATTGATCATTTTATAAGAATCTTTTGTTTACAGTTCTCGAGCCAGTTTCTCTCCAAGTGATTGTGTTCACATCTACACCAGTTTGAATTATCAGTTTGGGAGTATGGTTTCATAAGTATCAGATGTTTTATTAAAATACAAATGTATCAGATTTCTTCTTTAATAATATGTAATTCAGGTTTTAAATACCCAATATAAAGAGACACAAAGTCTCCTTCTTAGAGACATGAGTTTAGCATTCATGATACCACTTTCACATACAGAACAGTGAACCATTCATTCCAATTGGTGAACGTGGGACCTTCACTGACTTAAACAGGACTGCCTTCTGAATACCCACTCCTCAAATCAGTGAGGAACTCACTATGGTTTCTGGGCTTTTCTTTCCAAATATTTCATTTGCAACGTGCCCTTGAATAGATCAGGTTACTGAAATTAATTACTTCATCCAGCTGTTCAGTTATTTCCTTGACAATCCTGACGCACATTGCCATGTTTGTGAATGCTACTTATTTCCAATATTTCCTTTCATGTTCTTTTTTTTTATTCTATAATGTTTTATGCAACTAATTCCAAAGTCTGTTTTTTAAAGATTTATTGTAAAATGAAACTCTTTCATAGCCACTATATGACTCATTTTTACAACTGTTGGAAAGAAAGCTTTATGTTGTGCCAATACTTAAAAAACAGAAAGGGGATGACCAGGATAACTGTCCTGTCAGTCTGATATTCATACACAGCAAAGCAATGGAACAGATGACATAGAGCTTAATTAATACAAAAATAAATAGAAGTAATAAAATTAGTGCCAATTGACATATGTTTATGGAAAATATCTTAAAATATTAACTTATATTTTCTATTAAGAGAATTATGTTTAACTGATAGAAAGCATAGGTTAGCACTGTTATATTGACACTTCTGTAAAATATTCAGCTTAATATGATATTCCAATTTACTTAGGGGTAAAATATCAATAGTGAAAAAATAAAGCTGAGTGGAAGCTGGACAAATGACAAATACGAAATTTGTTTGTCACTGATTGGATGTACTTCTAGAGAAGTCTGGGAAGCTCTGCTTTTTGACTCTTCAGTACTTAGCATTCATACAAATGACCAAGAACAAAGAATCAAAAAATTTAACAATAAAGTCTGTGGACAACAAAATAACTGGATAATGAAGAAGGGCAGCAGAATGAGCTGGCTATCTGCACTCGATTCATGTGTGTTGCAACACAGAAAAGCATAGTGCCCACAGGACCAGATAGTGACAAATGTACCCACAGGGCAGGGAACTCTTCTTAGAAGCACTGGTAGTGAAAAAATGTTTGGGGATTCGGGTCTGTTATCAGCTGAACAGGATTTTACAGTTGAACACAGTATCCAAATTGGCAATGAGCTAAACATTAAAAAATGCTACCAAACAGCAGAGGAGCAGTAGAAAATTTAGATTAGCTGGGTAAGGTGGCATTGACATGAGTCTACAAGAATTCTGTGCCCAGTTCCAAGAGAAAAAGTGCATTCCTCTTGGGACTGATTACAGGAGGTTTAGTGGAAAGACATGACAATAACAAAAATGTCAGAAAAGATGTCTTATGGTATGAGTTAAGAAATTAAATCTTTGTATCTTGTAAAAAATAATGTTATGGTTTGACTTGGACATACATATATCTAAAAGGAGAACAGAAATATGATGGTGGAGTTCTTGATCAAGCCAACATGGATATAGCAAAGATGTAAGAAAATGGCTGGAAGCTGCAGACAGGCAAATTTTAAAATGTCCAGCCTACTTTAATGTAAAAGGATTATCCAATACTGAATCAAAACATTAAAAATGCTATAGATTATATATAGAAAATTTAAGTTCAAAACTTAAAATTCCTCTACTCAGTACTGGTGAGTACTATGAAGTACTATGTCCATAGTACTCAGGGCTCCTCATAAGACAGAAATGGACTACAGAAGAGTACCCTGAGAAGGATCACAAAGATGATGAAGGGACGAAGGGACTAGAGCACCTCTCCTATGAGGAGAGGCTGAGAGGGCTGGGACTGCTCAGTCTGGAGGAGTGTCACTGCAAATCTCGTAACTACCTGAAGGGAGGGTACAGAGAGCATAGAGCCAGGCTCTTTTTTGTAGTGCTCAATGACAAGAGGTAACCGGCACAATGTGAAACATGGGAGGTTCTGACTGAACATCAGGAAGCTTTTCTTTACTATGAGAGTGACTCAGCACTGGATATGCTGCTCAGAGTTTGCTGAGTATACTTCTATGGTGGTATTCAAAAGCCATCTGGACATAATGCTAGACAGTCTAGCAATCTCAGCTGCCCTGCTGGAGCTGAGGAGTTGGATCAAACATCCCCAGAGGTCCCTCTCCAATCTCAAACATAATTCTGTAACATTTGGGTGCAAATGGTAGCAGTTGCTTGGTCCTCCTAACCCTGAAGGCTGGATGTTAGGAAATACTACTTTTCTGAAAGAGTGGTCAGGCGCTGGAATGGGCTGCCCAGGGAAGTGGTGGAGTCACTAACACTGAAGGTGTTCAAGGAATGTTTAGACGTTGTGTTGAGGGACATGGTTTAGTGAGAACCATTGGTGATTGGTGGACGGTTGGACTGGATGATCTTGTAGGTCTTTTCCAACCTTGGTGATTCTATATGATTCTATATATGATTCTATAACGGATGTACTGCAGGATCTGTGCTATGAACCATGTTGCTGAATATATTTATCAATTACCTGTAGAATATGTTGGTGTGCACAGTTGTCAAATTTGCAGATGATTCAAAATTAGGAGGAAAATCAAGCACAGCCATTCAGTATGACCTAGACAGTCTGGAAGAGCAGGCTTACAGGTACAACAGGTTCCAAGTATTAAGAGGTAGAGTCAAATTCTTAACAGTGGTGTGTGTCAGGAGATCAAGAAATACTGGATGTGAACTGGAACAAGAAAGGTTCAGACTGGATATGAGGAGACGCTTCTTCCGCTGTCAGGTCTGTGAGGCATTGGAGCAGGTTGCCCAGAAAACATGTGCAGTCTCAAACTTTGAGATTTTCATGATCCAGCAAGATAAAGAACCAAGCCACTTGGTCTTCTTTGAGCAGGAAACTAGACCAGACAACTCCTGAGGTCCCTTCCAACCTAAATTATTGTACGATAGGATACTGTTTTAAGAGTATGCTATGCTTCGACTAAACTCTGCATAAAATGTATCTTGTGATTTACTGCTATTCAAACTGGATGTTCTTTCTTGGCCTATAAACTTATAAACTTAACAATTCTGAAATTTACCAACACATTTTATTTATAAGATTTATTTTTAAATAATCTAGAAACTAAAGTTAATTTTCAGTTTAAAAAAAAAAAAAGATTTTCTTTCCTGGCACAGTAGGAAGAAACATTATCATTAAACTGGTTGCTATATCGAAGATACTGATTTTAATCATAAGATAAAAGATAAACCAGATAGGACAGCATGACCATACTTTGTCATTCTGATGCACAAGCAGTTGTAACACATACAACTATTATTAAAGCAGAATTTACATTTATCGATGCATAGATGAAACATCATCCCAAAGAGAAGGGAGATGATGGGAAAAATATCAAACACTAACACAGCACTTTAAAGTGTTCCTCCTTTTTCTCTATAAAAACATAAGAGAGATTATTAAAGAATAGAGTAACCACATTTAAGACTCCTTTAAATGTGAGTTCTTAACAGAGCATGAAGCATTATCTTGCTACTCACATCAGCCTAATGAAGTAAATGCCTTTAAATTTAAGGAGAAAAAGAAAACAAAACAGAAAACAACAAAAATACTCTACTACATCTTACAAGGATAACCCTTACAGGAAGTTATTATATAGCTTGCATTTACTTGCAATGAATTTGGTGAACAAACAGGATTCTAAGTGACTCATGGCTACTGTGCTCTCATGATTTACACAACTTAATAAAAGAAGCTCCAGGAGAAAATGAGACTAACATAATCACACAGCATCTAATATGTAGAAAAGTGCACTGTGTTGCATAGTATATTAATGCCATAATGGAAGCAGCTCAGTGAATGTCATTCCTTAGAGTTTCTGACTCAGCCACTTGTGGTGGCTTTTGAAAACATGTTCCACTTTACATAGTTAAGCCCTACAAATCATCAAAGGTTCAGCATCAAACCAATTCATGGTTTACATCTCAAGATCTTTTCCCTGGTTGTTTTAACTGAACAGGGTTCCAACTAGATATAAAGGTTGTGGAAATAGCTATTTCCTATGTTCCTGATGACTTTGACCATATTTGTACCCTGAGGTTCAGGGTGCATTATTATTTTTGTAATAAACCATAATGTTACAAACATTAATTGCATAGCCTCAAAATCCCCAGGGAATGATGCGTTTAGACATTCAGTGGGACATACATTTAAAAAAAAAAAAAAAAAGTTAAAAAAATGAAACAGCCACTGCTTTGCTTCTCTTACATATCTGATGGTTATAAACATGATTTCCAGAATTTTGATAACCTACCATCCTCGAAGACTGCAACAGTATTGCTCAAGTGCAAAGAAAGAGAAAAGCAAGCTGCAGACATTTCAAGATGGGTAGAACTAACCTTGTTATTCTATTTAAGAAAAGACTTTCCCATATGTGACCTAGTCATGAAGCAGTTCTGTGTGAAAGAAGAAAAACAATATGTCTTAGCCCTATAGATAGTTGTAACATTTTTTTGTTGCAGTGAAAGAAATCTTATGAAACTCTGTTTTCTTTCTTATTTTTCAATTCACTAAAATTATCTTCCCTGTAAAACATTAAAAAGCATCTTGCTATTGTTTCTCTGTACTCTCAGAACAAGAATGACTTTGCTGGAAGTGTTTCCTGATATTATTAGTTGGACATAACAATATGCAAAGATATTATGGAGGAAACAAAAATACTAAATTAAACATACACTAAAAGAAATCAATCAATTTTGAAATTAGAAGAGCAGAATTTGATCCCCATTACCTTTTCTTGTATTTAAATAATCTTATTCATGATCCTGCAAGTTAAACAGAAATAAGAGCATGGCTATTATCATGAAAGAAGAAATGGGAAAAACTACAACTGTTCCTCTGACATTACTTAGGAACCAAGTCAGTTCAGTAAAAAACAGAAGAATTACAAGGAGGATTCAAAAATCAGCTTTTTAAACTGAGATTAACACTAACATCAACTGTCTAAAATCTAGATGTCAAGTTCATGGTACTCATCCAGGTTTTTCCTGCAGTAAACTGAATCACAATCCAAGCGATAAAATTATCCCCTCTCATGTAGATAACTATCTTAAAGATGGAAGGAGTCAAGGTGTTTATCTCCCTCCATTGATTAAAGACTACCTTAAACTAACTTTTAGATGACTAAATTTAGATAAAACAAAATTAAAAGGAACATCTTCGTATTTGTTGAAATGCTATTCTAACTTGGAGTTGAAAATAGGAAGAGATTTGAAGGGCAGTAAGTTACATGCCTGCAAGCACATAGGCATCAAAATTAAAATCACAAAAAAAGTGGGCTTGCTACTCAGTGGGATAGAGGCTGCAGTGATAAAGGACATGAAACAGGCTCAGGCACTGAAAACCTTCTTCGGTTCAGTTTTTACTTCTAAGTTGTGCCCTCAGGCTACTTGGGTTTCTGAAACTAGTTATAATCTAGACCATGATCTACAAGATTGGAAGGCTGAGTAAGGCAGCACTTAAGGAAACTGTACAAATCAAATTCCATGAGACCAGATGTGTTGCATCCAAGGATGATGAAGGATCTTACCAATGTCATTCTCAATCCATTTTCTACTACCTGTGAAATGCTGTGGACAGCTGTTAGGATGGGAGTTTCCCAGTGCCTAGAACTATGCAAATGGAAGGATCCCAAAGCCTAGAAATAGGCAAATATTACACCAACTGATCAGGAAAGAAAAGAAGGAGGATTCAGGGAATTATGGGTTGTTCAACTTGAACTACATCTTCAAAAACACTATGATGCAAATCCTTCTTAATGTCACAACCAGGCAAAAACAGGACAAGAAGATGGTCAGGAATACCAACATCATCACCTTGTGTGATGGGATGACTGGCTCAGTAGGTGAGAGGACAGCCCTGGATATTGTTTGACTTTAAAAAGTCTTTCCACATAGAACTCTCACATGCAAAATGGCAAAGTATTAATTGGATGGACAGATCACAATGTTGGTAAAAAAAAATGGCTGATCCACTGTAACTAGAGGACTGTCAACAGTGGTACGAAGTTTAGCCGAAGGCCAGTTACTAATGCCATCTCTCAAGTCAATTCTGGGTCCAGTGCTGTTTAATATCATTATTCAAGGCCTGGACAATAGAGAAGAAAGCCATGACGACATCAAGTTGGTGGAAGCAGTTGAGAATCACTTTGAGAAGGCAAGGCTGCTATTCAGAAGAACCATGACAACCTGGAAAAATGGGCTAACAGAAACTTATTGAAGTTCAAGCAAGTCCTACACTTGAGTAAGGTTAGCACCATGCAACAGTACAGGTTGGGTACTGCCCACCTGAATAGCAAATCAGCTAAAAAGACGAGGCAATTTGAATGAGTACAGGAAACATGAGAAGCAACCACATATTTGTTTGAGTCTGTGGGAAGATTGCCAGGGAGCTGAAGAAAGGGGTGACTGAGAGAGCTGGATCCATCTCAGGATAGGAAGAGGTTTTAAATGTTGTCTTAAAATACCTAATGTGTGGCTAAAGTCATGATAAAGTCACTCTCTTATCGGAGGAGCCCAGGGAGAAGACAAAAAGAACTGTATAAAACTTGCAACAAAGGAAATTCTAACTAGACATTAAGAAAAAAAAAAATCACACACACACACACAAAAAGTAGTCAAATATTGGAAGAGTTAAATGTGAAAATCAAACACTGAACATGGTTAAGAAAGTCTGCAGAATCTCCATTCTTGGAGACTTTGAAACCTTGACTGGGGATGGCCCCGAGCAATATGATTGAAGTTAGCCCACCTCTGAGCAAGGAGTAAGACTAGATGACCTCTGGAGGTGCCTTCCAATCTTAACTATCCTATGATTCTAAATAGTGGCATTATTCATAGCTATTAATGAAAAATGATCAATTAATAATTGGTACATTAATACTTAATGTCTCCATAAATCAATGCCCTCCTGGATTAAAAAGTCTGATTACGTTTTAAAAACATTATCAGTGAAAGGAAAATGTCTTGCATAGTAATCTAAATAAAAAACACAGCTTTCCTCTTATTCATAACTCATGTCAGTTATTCATGCTTTCTCTTTCCGATATGTAAAACACATTTTCAATACAAATCAGAACTAAAGACAGGGTCAAGTCTTAATAATTTAATTCTTAATTGAAGTTCAGTGGAATATAGGTAACAAGATTATTGAAGAAAAGAGTGTAGAAAATCTTACTCCAGTAGCTGCTTATCACTACATATATCTAGAACTCCCTTTATTCTGATTCCATAGGTGTCTAAACACAAATGCAATTGCATTCTGGGGTAATAGGTTAATATTCCTCTAAATATATCAAAATTCAAAAAGAAAAAGACATTCCTTAGCCTCAGAGCCAAACACACCTAAACGGAGCAGAATAGGGCATGGAACAGAGCTGACACATCTGCTCTCATGATAGAATTTATGATGGTGACCATCGTTCAAATAAACCCTGATCTAGGACCATCTGGCCCCTATTTACCCTGAGGAGATTCCAAACCACATCTCTCATCTCCAAAACTGCTTCCTAAAAGGAAGGTAGAACTTCTCTATTCATCCACTGTGGTTCAAGTCTCCCGTCAAACATCAAATGGTAAATCCAAGAAATGTATGAAACAAAAACAAGCATATGAAAGGTGGACCAAATAGCTTCACAGCTTCTTACTGCATGAAGGGGAAACAAAGAGCAGTGGCCCTTGTTAGTTTTGGTATCCAGTGGTCCTGGATTAGCCTGCAACTGAAATTTCATGCTCCCCTACTGCCTCTGTGACTCTAATCAGTAACACTGCAATGTAAATCACATTCCTGTACTGTAACTACATAAGACTACTCTAAGAGAATAGATATTCTCAGTATAGCTCCAACAGCCTGTCTTCTGAAGGGCAGTAAACAGCTCTTTAAATCAACAACTGAGCCAGTGCAGTATTACTGTCACTACATACAGTGTTTCCAGCCCAAGAAGAACATAAGTTTCATGCTGTATTTCCCCAAAATTTAGTGTTTTATGTTAAACTTAGACTTCGAGTGACCTGACACTGATGATGTTTATCTACTCCTTAGGCTGCTAGATACTAAGAAATGTCTCTCACATTTCCAGATCAGTCAAGCCAATCTCGATCCCCATTCTGTCATTCTGTCTGGGAGCCACAACAATCAGCAGCACTGAGATTCTTTACAGGAGGTTAGGGGGCTCAGAGCTGGTCTGGTGATAAAATTAGAGAGGAGAATTAAAGTGATTACACTCTAAAAATGACTTACTAGAAGTGACAGGTTTTTTTAACCTAAATATTTTTTAAGTACCAAATTTGTCACTCCTGTAAGTTATATGTTACTAACTGTAAAATTATTTTATTGCAGCAGTAAAAGAAATGAAGTACACTTAGCGAATGTTTTTAGATAAATCAGAAAACGTGTATTCAATTCACATTTTATTTGCTTATATAAGGTCTCTTTTATTTTTGACTGATTTGCTGCAGACCTCTGAATCATGGAAAGAAATGTGTGTACTCACTGCACTGCTATCCCCCTGGTTAGTCTCTCCTGAGCCAAAGTAAGCCACTGAGCAAGGCAAATTTTAAATCCAGGTAGTTAAGACTGTGGAGGTGGACTATTCATGATTTAGAAACTGTGTACAAAGGAGAGACAGAAAGTAAGCATAATGCTGCACAGGCTGCATGCTGCGACTATTGCACACAGCTCTGAATACTGTGTGTGCTGCTTAGGGCCAAATCCACCCTGCTATACCTGAAGAGTGCCATCCAATTTAGATGGTTGTCCTCTACAGCCTCTTTCAGAATGGAGAGCAACAGCAAAGTAGATTCAAGAGCAAGAAAGGTAAAGACCAACATCCAACTGGTTCACCAGCTTCAGAAGATGGGGAAGTTGCTCAGATTTTGCTCTGATACCTTTGGAGTGTTTGCTGTTTTATACAGTGTTCCATTCCCCAAATCTCTTCTTTCAGTGCTTAGAAGATGTTATTTTTAGTGGTACTGATAAACAGGATGGTAGCTACCTCCTGAGGAACCTACACCACAACAATCTTTTCATTAATCTTCCCCTTTTACTTACAAAGAGGGCTACAGTGCAGAGTCTGCTGAGAGAAAAGGGAAAGCTATAAGATTTGTCTTAAATACCACCTTGAGAAATCTTTACTAATTCAGACTACATGAAACATATATTATTTATAAGTGACTGGCAACTTAAGTCATGACCTACACTCCCAGTTGAGCCAACAGCACCATAAGACTCATTCAGGAATGGCAGTTAGGGATGCAAAATGAGCCCCCTCCAAGTTCCTCCCAAGCTCAGTGTATGCGCAAGTACCTGAAGACAAATTGCTCAAGTGAAGTTAGCTTTTAGAAGACCAATTAGTTTGACTTAAAAGCTGCTCTCAACTCAAGGTGAAGACTGCGGCAAGGACGGTTGAGCGTTCACATCAGTGCAGGACTTCACTGAAGAGAAGCATTTGAAATATAAGCAGGCTTGACTCTGAAATTAAATTCATACTTATATAAAATAATCCACAGACACTGCCTATATCCTGCTTGCTTATCAAATATGGGAATTTGGTACACAATAAAAAAGATGATCTGGCACTTTGTTTCTATATTAAAACTGAGTCTATATAGATTCATTAATAATAAAGTACAGCATTATGAAGATGAAATGAACTATATCTATGCTAAGTACTGTGGGATTTCATGGCTGTCAATGTACAACACTATAGCTAGTAAAAAGTGCACATCGGGATTGAGGACTAAGTCTGATGTGTTGTTGTTTTTTTCCCTACCTGAGTATCTGTCCTAGTTCATTTACTGAGAATTCATAAACTTACCTGGTGACCTAAAAGAATGGTGTAAGATGATATGACGGAAAGAACTAGAGATGGGTTGTGAATATATTTTATGATGCACATGTAAGATAGATATTTACAGTGTTGTTAATATATTATTGGAAACAGGTAAGAAAAATTACATGAGGTTAATCTTTCAATTTGGCCTCTTCTGCTCCATATGGAAAACAAAGATTGATGCATGCTCTGTCCTTTCAAAGCGCAAATATCCACATGTACGTGTGACCAATTTTAACAACAGAGCATCTGAAATCACTACAATTAGCATTTAGTAAACTACTATGAGGAATCTGTGAAAGTTAGTTCTAGTATTTGAGCACCGAAAGATTTAAATTGCTGCCTATCTCATAAATACAAATTCAAATAGTAATTCAAATAAAAAAAAAAATCTTGGAAGGAAGGCCAGTGGCCAAACCCTCATCTTCAAAAAATAGCCTTAAATCCTATTTTTGAGACTGAAAAAATGCATTTGGGATTACATGCCAACACATTTTCTGCAATTTTCATTAGAATCTACAAGATAACAGAATATCTTAAAATCTGCGTAAGAGGGACATTTCCTACTTTGTAGCCATCTATAAGCTACGATATGGCAAGGGACACTGCACAATGTGAAGGATTCAAATAAAGATTTCAGATGTCATCCAAAGTTGCATAATATGAATTTAAAAGGAACCTAATGCTTTGGAAAACAGATCAAATATTTTTCTAGCAAAACTTGAGAAACAAACTAAAACATCCAGAAAGTTTGAGTTTATAAGTAACTGCCTTTCCTTCTGCTATTTTTAATGTGATAAACCTCTCATTAAAAAAAAAAAAAAAAAAATCGAATCCAAAAATACTACACGCATTTATCTCTAAGTTCAGTGGATGAGGCACACCAGCCATAACTACCTCCAATATGCCTATTTAACCAAGGCCTAAAATGTTTATTCTCCTCTCCATACATACATCTAAACAGAAGATATCTAAAAAGGAAAAAAATAGTAAGATGAACAACAACAGTTCCTTATCCAGCATCTTCACAGCCTGTGGGAAACAACTGGATTCTTTGTATTCATAACGGGAAGTACAACGAGCTGCCAGCAGGACACTAAAGAGGGAAAAGGTTGCCTTCTTTGTAATTATTTTAACTTACATCTAGAACCATTCATACTGTAAACACAATCTAAACAAAAACAACTTAAGCTAAAAGGAATTGAGGTTTAAAATAGTAACGTCAAAGGAAAATATCTATATTCCTAAGTCAAATTAGGTATTTTTCCCCTCTAGTAACATATAAAATGCCTAATCTTTGAGTCATTCACATATTCACATAGTTGAATATAGCTCTGAGCTTGTACCATCCTATTACAAACAGTATGCACAACACACAGCACAACATATTTACATAGGCTCTGGAGATAAAGATCATCTAGTGAGTCTTAGTTATCTGATTTTAAATTCACTGTCAAGGAGCAATAATTTGTCATTTCAGAACACAAAGAGGAAGAATGATGTTCCTTATTGCACAAAGATATTTTTTTGCTTTAGATTATTTCCAAATGCAGCTACTGCTTAACGGTTTGGAGCCTGATCCTTTTTTCCATAGCACAATAACAAAAAAAGCTCGGGAGCCGAGGACAGGGAAAGAGCTGATTTAGCATTTTCCCATTCTAAAATCCTCTGTGAAGGGGTTTAAAGTGTGAAGAAGAAGTGACAATAGGTAGGTAACACGCACAAGAGCTAGTTCCATTATTAACTCTTCCTCTGCAATTTCAGGAAACATTTGAAAGCAACAGGAAAGGATGGTTGGGGGAAAGGAAAAATCTGTTTTTTAATTCTTTGTTGGCAACCTGAAATGGGAAAGGAAAAGACAGAGATTCAAACAGAACGACTATGTCAAGCAGTGCAGATTGATGATGGAATTACTCAAGACTTGTCATCGATTCCTAGTTTTATTATCCATTTTTTTTTACAGCAGTGAAAGAAAGGATTCTGCACATTCTCTGATGGCAACATTCCTTTTGACCGTGAACTTTCTCAAGTTAAGAAGCCTTCCTGATAGTTTCCATTCTCCTCCTCTCCTGACTTAAACTACTGGCTTTAAAATTATTGTTTTGGAAGCTCTCTTCTTTCTTACCCTTATTAATCTTACTAAACAACTACAAAAAAGAAGCACCAAAGCGACAACACCATAACAAAAAACACATAAACAAAAAACAACCCACCAGCTATTCTTCCTTATTTCCAGTATAAAAACCCCTGTTGAGAGTTTAACTGTCATAATCACAAACTGACACAATCACTGAAGTGACATCAAGAAGTGACACAATCACTTCTTCTCCAAAGCACTGTTTTTCCATTGGCTTTCATTAGATCCAAAGCTGTACCATAAAATAACATATTTATTTATGTTATCTTATATTTATATGTTAAACAGCTTCAAATCCTTCTTTCAGATTCTTGTTTTATAACATGGATTTGTGAGATCCTTGGACAGCATTTAAAAACTCTCCATAATCCCAGGTAAACTCACACTTACCTGTCTTGGAAAATCCTTGCTTAATCAATGCCAGGTCTTCTTAAACTAGCATACGATTGCCTTAAAGCCTACTTAATGGCATCACTTGTTTCTACCCAGCAATGTAAATTTCTGTTTCATTAAAAATTACACTCTGCTCCCGCAGACGTATTTATCTTTACAAAGCGCTGTTTGTTAAATAGAGTAAGAAATCTAAACTTTACAGAGCTCAACCAAGATGCTTTGGCAATTACGACAAGATCAATTTATCTCTTCATAGATCACTCATTCAACAGGAAAGCTCAAGTTAGCTACAGTATCTTCTGCATCTAACCCCACAAGGTGAGACAATACCACAAAGGATCGTGAGAAGACAGACTTACACATTTGCCATAGTGTTTGGCCAAATATAGAGCCACAGAGTCCACACCTGTAACTTGATGATCTACAGACACTTTGAGATGCCTGCTAAAACTGTCACACTTTTTACAGAAAATGGCCACAAAATCCCCTGGAGATGGTGCCATTTACATGTTTTCATCCGTGATGCAGACTTATTTAATGCCCTCTTGCTCTTAAATCCACATCACATAGAGGCTGACTACTCAAATTTTAAGCAAGTAAAAAGCAGCTTACCTAAGTAAACAGGTTAACAGAAGTCTTAAGAGAGGTCGTATACAACACTTCATAACCTAAAACCTAAATTATGTTTGAGATTAAAAAATAGTAGTAGTACTTGATGCAAACTTTCACTTATAAAATATGGAGAATATTCTTACAGCTTCTCACACAGTTATCAGATAATTGTTTGGGGTTTGGCCATGCATCATTATTCTCAGAGATATAAAACAGCTCTTTGGAACACTCTGACTGTATTTAGTACACTGCATGTACAAAGGAGACAAAGTACTCACTTGCAGTTTAAACACGCAGTCACATGCATATATTTACAGAAATAAAGGGAGAGAGAAAGTCTACGTATTTGTTGGCATGTCCAGCAACCTAATATTTTGCAGCCCTTTTTCCTAATAAGCATCACTTGCCCTTTCCAAAGCTGCAGGTCAAAAGACAGCTGCATGCAACTCATTGCCAAATGGCATGCAAAGGCACGCTCCTTCTGTCCTGTGGATGGTACCTCCTCAAAACACCTTTCCCCTTGTGTGCCCAAAAGGAACTGTCTGACAGCTCCATCCTTTATGCCCATTCAGTGCTGATCATAGAATCACAGAATCACAAGGTTGGAAACAACCTGCAAAATCATCTAGTCCAACCGTCCTCCCATTACCGTTGCTACCACAAGCTACTAAACCATATCTCGTAGCTCCTCATCCAGACTCCTCTTGAACACTGCCAGGGACAGCAACTCCACCACCTCCCTGGGCAGGCCATTCCAGTGCCTGACCACTCTCTGACAGAAAAAGTTTTTCCTTATGTCTAACTTAAACCTCCTCTGGTACAACTTGCAGCCATTTCCTCGGGTCCTGTTTGTTTGTTGTCTGGGAGAAGAGGCCAAACCCCTCCTCATCACAGCCTCCCTTCAGGAAGTTGTAGAGTGCAATGAGGTCTCCCCTGAGCCTCCTCTTCTCCAGACTAAACAATCCCAGCTCCCTCAGCTGCTCCTCATAAGGCTTGTGCTCCAGACCCCTCACCAGTTTTGTTGCCCTTCTCTGGACACGCTCCAGGGCCTCAGTGTCTTTCTTGTAGTGAGGGGCCCAAAACTGAACACAATATTTGAGGTGCAGCCTCACCAGTGCTGAGTACAGGCGGATGATTACCTCCCTGCTCCTGCTGGCCACAGTATTTCTAATGCAGGCCAGGATGCCACTGGCCCTCTTGGCCACCTGGGCACACTGCCGGCTCATGTTCAGCCGAGCATCAACCAACACCCCGAGGTCCCTTTCCTCTTCACAGTCATTCAGCCACTCATCCCCAGGCCTATAGCACTGCATGGAGTTATTGTGTCCAAAGTGCAGGACCCAGCACTTGGCCTGATGTTCTCTCTCCCCTGCAGTCTCAGGACAAAGTAACAGTGTGCAAGGTTAAATCATTCCTTCAAACAGATCTGGTCCATAAGGTGTCTTTTCCACCTTTGGCTTTGATTACACACCTGAACATACCCAACACACTATCACTGGGAATGCACATCAACGTGGCATGAGTTGGGTTTTTTTTTTTATTACTTTATTTGAAACAAACGATGCTCTGCAGTTTACAGACAGCTGTACAGAAGGAAAAGCTTTGGCTATGCCACAAGTTACCGTACCACCAAACTGTAAGGATTTAACTTTGACTTCTCTTTTTTTTATTAATAGAGGCATAAGCATAATCCTCCAGGCATGAATGCCAGGAAGGCAAGGCAATGAGAATAAATGTTTAATGCTGTTGAATGGGCATAGCAGCTGTACTCCCTGCCTGCAGCTAAATATCGCTACTACAAAGGCGTTCTTCCAGTTATCGTTGCTAATAGTTGTTGCTGGGCAGGTATGTATATAGGAACCACAGTTTAAAAGGTGGGAGGGAAAAGAAAAAAAAAAAAGAAAAGAAGAGAGTCTAATCATTTTCTGTTACAGACCAGAGTTCTGCTAAAGAAATTTAATCCCTTTTCCAATATGGAAAGATGCCAATTGTATATAAGTTTACTGCAATTTCAATCAGCGTGTGAACTCTAGTAACACTGATTATAATACCCATTTCTCCTCCCTTAAAAAACAAACAAAAAACCCTCCCAAATATGCTACTCTGGCTGATAAATTCTTCCCTCCATCTTTCCCTCCCCCACAACTTGTTCCTTCAATACTACCAGAACTTCCATAGATCAGAGGACACTGTCAGCACAGGCTGACCAATCTCAGAGGTTTTTTTTTTTTCCTTTTTTTTTTTTCTTCAAGATACTCCATGTTAACAGCTTGAGGGGGTTCAATCAGCACTGCTTTGATCTCGGCTGGAACTATAATTATTTAACATTGTTACAAGGATTTCTATAATCCATCCTACCATTAAATCCCTTTTACACCCTCATCTTCTGAAGGCTAATCTGCATCCGTACACTCAGTTTGTCTCTTCAGCTGGTTTCATCAGGCTCTGGCATTCTCCAACATCCAGAGTGATGGTTCTTTTTTTTTCTAATGAAATCATTTTCTCTCAAATTGAAAAGCGCAAAAGGTCTTGTGCATTTGCTACCTTTTGATGAGATAGCTATGTAACATCAATATAATCCACTGTTTGCTGCAAACTTCCTCCCAATTTCATAAAATTCATTTTCTCTGTGGTGTTTTCACTGAATTGATGATACATATGCGTGTGTTACATACATAGCCGAGGAAAAAAAGTCAAATGAACACAAACAGATGCTCTTTGAAAACACAGCAAAGCCAAGAATAGTAATAGTGTGCTCATTTCTCACTATGCTCTCCTTGATAAATACTGCATGAAACACTGCAACCAAACTTAGAAAGCTAGGTAAATAAATCTGACTTAAGACAAAACTGAAATATTACATAATTATACAAAAAGACACAAGTCACATGGAAAAAAGGACTTAAACGGAGTCAAAGGAAATAAATGACAGAAAGGCAATGGATGCAGAGCAAAGCAAAAATGAAGAGCGTGAACAAAATCAGAACTGGAAATAAAAGGAGAAGATGAGAAATTACGATTGTTCAAAAGGGAATAGAAAACCTAAAAAGCTTTCCTTTTCGTTTCTTATTTAAGGAAACAAAACTTTAAAAGCATATGTGTACAACTAGCACACTGGAGAAACTGACCCTTGGCTGCATGAATTTTCTGTGAATCGTTTGTTATGCAACCACAGTGTAAAAGCATTTGTTCCCTGAAGCACCACTGGACTGACACCTCAATAACCACTGTGCTGTGACTGTATGTGAAGCAGAACATGAACCTGGCAGGAGGGTGGGGATGACAAATATAAGTAAGTAATATCGGGCCATTATTACAAAAGACAACTGTATCAAAGGTTAGGCGGTACACTTTTCCTATGAAGTAAACTTATTCGGATAAATAGCCTAATGCCCATTATCTCACAATGCTGACATATAAGGTTAAGTTAATTAAAAGCAGCATACATGGACTTGCTTTATTATTACAAATATTGCATAAGGAAGGTAATAAATGAAAAGTAAGTAAAAAAGAAAAGCCGAAGGAATAAAGTCAATGAAACATATGCAAGATGAGCAACAATTACAGAAACTCATATAGAGAAAATATGAGGTTTAAAAGGGTAAATTTTCTTTGATTCCCCTTAACTGCTAAGATAAGGTTATCAGCTGATGCTAGAGAAAATCATCATTCAACAGTGACAGTTCTGAAATACTGCTTGGATGCAGACAATAATTAAAACAATAGGCAGTAGATTCGACTGATTTTCAGAAGAAACTAAGAACTAATGCTGTTTCACACACTTTCTACCTCAGAGTTCCCCTTCAATCAAATTTTTTGCATTTTTATTAAAACTACTAAAAAAAAAAAACGACAGAA
The DNA here is from genome assembly GCA_016647715.1 of Pavo muticus. NCBI lineage: Eukaryota > Metazoa > Chordata > Aves > Galliformes > Phasianidae > Pavo > Pavo muticus. Next base: position 68,947 of record JACDJE010000574.1, on the reverse strand, counting down.
CCAACCAAAGAAAAAACTGCAAAATAGAATATAAGAAACATTAGCAGTTTCCTTTAAGGAAAGTTTTGTCCCTACAAACCTTTTGAACATCATATATCACTATATCACTTGGATAACATTTTAGCACCTTCTCCCCTAAAACAGTCCCGATCCACTATATCAGTATATTTATATAGAAAGTTGCAGCAAAAATATATATACTGCTACTGCAGAAATCCTAGCACTAAAAAATAAAATCAAGTCCAATGTGGATTATGCCACCACAAGTCTGTATTTCACAGCTGTAATCAGAGCCATGAAATACAAGTACACCCTTCAAAAAGTTAAGGAAAGAGGACTGCAAAATCCAAACATCTTATCATTTATAAAATTAATGTGTTACGTAAGACCTTACTATCCCAGCATCAACAATGCACAGCCACAGTGAAATTGAACTGAACAGAAATGTCGAAACTTAATCTCCTATCTCTCAAAAGAAAAAAAAAATAGGTGTTTTTAAAGTATGTACAAATCAACCATCTTGTATATTAATGCAAATATTTTAATAAACACTAGGAAGATTCAAAATAGAAAGTTAGAAAAATCAAATAAATCCTATGTTCTGTAATTCACAGAAACTAGAGGTACAATTTGAATTCCTTAATTATCATATTCAGAGTCTTACTGAAGTGACATACTTTAAGGCCCTTTTACTTTGTCAAAGGAGTGGAAAGGGGCCTTTAGCATTGCTTAGATTTGCATCCGTATTAATTTGTGCATGCTAGCAGTTCACTTAGTATGTAGAATGCACAATGATAAAGGCAGCTTCTGCTGGGAAAAGCTTATGACCTAAGGCCCCAATCCTATAAACACTTACACGTGTGCTTAAATTAATGCATGTGAGTAGTTCTTTCCTTGTTCGACATCATGCTCATATGCATCAAATTACAAGTTTATAAATGCTGTGCAGGATGGCAGCCTAGAAAGGCATTCTTCTAAACATAGATACTTTTATCACCTGGAGGGAAAAAAAAAAAAGAAAAAAAAAGGACTTATCAATCCTATCTAAAAATGCCTGGTTAATCTGGAAAAATAGATTCAAGCATGTACTTCTTGCACTGTTATATGAACTCTTTCTTGGAGACTTGAGAGATTTTCAGATGCTTAAGAGTATACTTGTTCCTACCTCCTGTTCATAACAAAGTCATGGCTGATGAACAGGCCCTGCTCACTGTGGCTGTGAGCCTTTCTCCTACAAAGTCAGAGTATTTGTGAGCCTTAAATAAACAATACATGCATTTATAAATTAATCAGTCATTAATCAATTGCTCATTGTTAATATATTACGTATTAACTTCACTGCCATCAGTGTGTGCTTTTCTATTTACTTCAACAGGACCAACAATTTCAATGATATATTTTTAGGTCCTTCAAGACAAAGTTTGACTATCTTAAGATAAAATATGTCTACACTCTGTTAAAATTTAAATTAGCATAAGTAATTGGTGAATTTGGGCATACAGCTGCCCATCAATACCCACAGTGCTTATGTTATTACCACATTCCTGGGGAGAAAACAATGTTAAACTGCCATATTTGACAGCAGTTTACAAATAGTTCCCTGACACTCATAGGCCATCACATGGAGGGATAAGCACTCCAACTCAAGATGGCCATGTTGGGTTACAGCAGTCAGCTTCGGTATTTGGTATTCTTTATTTATGCATACAGACTGCTTAATACAGATAAAGCAAAGCTCTGACTGCCAGTGAGCAAAATAAAGTCATATTTCACAGTTATGATGTCATCAAAGGACTATATTTCATGGCTATAACATCTTTGCAAATATATACATAAAGTGGCATCCCTAAGGAGCGCTACTTGCTAAGTCTGCCTGAGGTCCAGCAAGGTGGACCTCCTTAAATTCCATTTAATGTACATTAAGATTTGAATATCAAGGAAGTCTAAATAGCCTGAGGGTAGAAAAGGCATTCTGAGTTTCCTACACTGTAGCATACTTGCCATATTACATGAATTTTTCTATATATTATGTGCTGTTATCTTCACTTCACTCTTTTAAAATTTCAGCACACTATTTTCCTTTTATGCATTTATCTGTGCATATATGCTTTATATATTACACGTAATTACAAAATTACAACTCAACTGAAACTCATATAATATATGAACTATCATTGATGCAGCCCCTGAATTTCAGATCTTGAAAATGGAATTTGATTACTTTATTCACTCTCAGCCAATATCATTGTAATATCTGCCTTAAGCAATGCAGGCTGCTAAAATCATTTGGTTCCATTTTTCCAAAAAGGAAAACTGATAGGATTATTTTCGTGATAAATTAATTTTACCATGTAATTGCAATTATGACTTCTAATTAATGAATGGTTTCAGCCTTACTAACTAGGTCAGCATTTTTCTTTTAAAAATATATCATTTTTTTCTTTAGATAAGCATCATGATATGTCCAAGCTTTGGGGAAACACACATAGCATTTTTCCAGAGTAATCATCCTAGAAATGGTGAAAATAATTTGAGTACATATTCAAGAGATTTTTGTCTCCTTTTACGAGAAAAATTAAAAAGCAAGCAGATGGTTAAAGGCTTTTTAATAGCTAGGACCACAGTTTCTAAATATTTTTAAAGTATTATTTAACATCTTGATTGTATGTAGAACACTAACACTATGTGACCAATGAATCAGTAGGACTATTAATCTACTGCATCATGCTTGTCAAGATGCACGTGGCACTGTAAAACACAACTGTAAGAGGCAGAATAGGAGAGCAGGTTTTCTGTAATTGGATTTGTTCCTACAAGAAATTATTAAAGGAACCTGATACGTACTTTCTGTGTCATGTAGGACAGAGCTCAATGCTCATTGTCCATTGCTCCACCACATCCTGTGCCTCAAAGTACAACAAGTAATATATGAGAGCACTTCTTCAGTGAGAGCGGCATTGGTCTCTTCTTACTGGTGACAGGTGACAGGATGAGGGGAAATGGCCACAAGTTGCGCCAGGGTAAGTTTAGGATACCAGGAAACACTTCTTTACAGAAAGGGTTGCTAAGCACTGGAATAGGCTCCCCAAGGAGGTGGTTGAGTCACCATCCCTCATGTGTTTAAAAACTGTTTGGATGTGGTGCTCAGGGACATAATTTAGCGGAGGGTTGTTAGAGGGTAGTTAGGGTAGTATGGTTAGGTCGTGGTTGGACTTGATGATCTTTAAGGTCTTTTCCAACCTGAGCTATTCTATGATTCTATGATTCAGCATCCCCTAAAGATGTCCTCTGGTACGTGGCATTTTAAATTCTACATTGTCCTCCTACTCACATCCCTGTCACACAGTTCTTTGATTCCAGATGATTCAGACATTGTGACATGATTATACAGAAAAAGAAAGTTTTAACTATTAAAACAAGGATTACCAGGACAAGATGAGAGCAAAATAATTTCCTTGGAAGAGGCTCAAAATTTGGTGGCTAAAATGTTATGGATATAGTAATTAAACTAAATGCTAGCTCTTATCACACTGCAGCAAATTATCCGTTATTTTCTTATAGGCTGTTTTTTTTTTTCCTTCTGCTAGAAATAGGTATAAATTTAGAAAGTATCTATCTCATAAAGAAAATTTCTGTGAAAAGTTGAGATCCAAGACATACTTTGAAAAGTAGTCAAGATCAAATGCCAAGGGATTCTGTAATTTGGGAAAAAAAGTATTTTCTGAGAATAAGTCCATAAAAATCCATGAAATACAAATCACATTAATGGAAATAATAAGTTTAAAATTATACCCATTTAATCTGAATAAATACAAAGCATTTACAATATTGCATTACATAAACATCATATACATGACTGTATCACGTCTCAGAAAATTCTATCGAATGTTAATAAAAACTGCTGTCCACATAGTTGTTGTTTTTTTTTTTTTTCCTTTCTATAAGAACTAATAATTGTTTATAGATGGAAGCCAAAGATTTCTGAAGTGATTAGCAGTTTTGGCACTGAGATACAAGTATCAAGCTTCAGATAACTTAAGGAATTCTTTTTCTCACCCAGTGATGTAATTTGAAATTCAGCCTCAACCGCCCATCCAAAAATGCATATATGCACCACTGTGGAACATTATGTCCATAGAGCACGTTATCTTATCTTCCTAAATTATCCATAATAATCCATCATTGTGGTTTTATGCTGATATTAATGCAACTATACTGAGATAAAATCAGAGAAGCAAAGACCTGAATCATCCTAACTTGAGTATTGTCCTTAAGTAACAAATCATTTTTACAACTTCATCCTCAATCGTTGAAATTTATCAGCTATTTTTTCTTCATACAAAACAATATGCCACTGCATAACCCTGCAATACTTACTCAGGACAAAATTGCATAAATACTGGAAAGTTTTTTTATCTGTAATCCCCAGGAATATGTTGTGAAGTTTCTCAGCTTGAATACAATGTCTGAAGGTCTTGAGAAAGACAAAGCATACAGAAGAGGAAGGAAAAGAGTAAGGTTATTTAAAAAAAATAAAAAAAAAAAAAAAAAAAAAAAAAAAGGCAAGAGCTCAGATGACCTCATTATAGCTCCTTAAAGTCTAAACCAAACCATTGACTCCAGGAAAAACTAGGAACTACTAACCCTTACACGGTTAAGGCTTTCCCAACATACACCTTAATGCTCAATAATTCTGTCTAGCCAACTATCAGCACAGGTATATTAATTGTTTAACTCTGGGCCACACTTTTGCCTATTTGGTTCTGAGGCTTCCCACTGATTCCATTAGAAGATACTGAAATCACTAGAAACTATGTTAATTAAACAAAAATGAGGGCTGATTCTAGTAAGAAATGCTTATTTTTGACATGTTGGTGAGTGAGTGATGAAAGACTGCATAGAAGTTTATCATAGCACTTCTACAGTCTTCACCACCTTGTCCTTCCTGTGGGCATGCAATGGTAGAATGCCCTAAAAATGAAATCTGACAACTAAAAACCTAAAACCAAATGTGAATAAAGCTAGTATCACTGAGCTAAACACAAATACTGAGAAACCTAGGGCTAGAATTCAGGCAGAGATTTTGCCCTTAGGATGCTCTTGCTATCTCATGACAACTCCGTTCAATTCCCTCTCCAGACTCACACCCATTCTGAACTGTCTTTGTAATTTGATTGGGTAAATGCTCACATCCAGTTTGCCATGTCACACTAAATTTACTTTCAGCTAAAGCTGGTTCTTTCGAATGGAGGCTTGATGGCTTCTGGTAATAACGTGTTTGTTGTTTTAGCTACGTTTTTCCAACTTTTATGTTATGATGTCTTAACAGAGAGGAAATAAGTGAGCAAAGAGGAAAATGTATTTGGAAAATCAAAATATTTTCTTTAATTATCTGCTGAGCATAGGATATATCGCTGAAACTAACAGAAACCTGCCTATTTAAGAAATGAAGGCTCTACTATCTCTCACCAGGTGCTTGCATCCAACTGCTGGACATCACTGTGCATGGTAAATAACACTACGTTTTGTTTATAGTTCAATGTATTAACAGACCCATCCTTCAGCTGTTCAAGGCAGTGCTGCTATGCAGTATTCTGCATGTAGTAATCTTATTTGAATTAATGAGAAAAACACAACAAAGAGCAAAATAGTTGTGGACCAATTACATGTCCCTTTTGATTCTCATCCCATCTGTTTCCAAAAACAGACACTGTATCCTAGTCCTTTGCAATTACCGGGGCATTGCATTGCCTTTATGACCACACTACAGTGGAGACAGCTGAAAAGTGCAAAGCTTTCTGCCAGCCTCTGCAGGTCCCTTGGTGCATGAAACTACAAGAAACAATGTATTGTAATGCAGATGTTCACTGATTCTCTGCAGACTTTCACAGACTAGGAGTCCTTCACTGTGTGATCTACAGGGTTTTGTACTTCAGGTAACATCCACTATGCAGTGTATTACGTCCAAAGCGCAGCACCTAGTGAATCTGATCATTTGTCCCTTGCACTTGCCTTTCCCAGCTATCAACTTCTTTCAGAGAACAAGAAGTCTTTTGTGCTTGAAACATAAATGCCAATCAAAATAGAATACAATTTTAATGTCTGTGACCTTTCATTCAGTGTTTAGCACTGTTCATGATTCAGGATGATGTTCTCACCTTGACATAAATAAGTACATAAAAATTTAGGAAGGTCTTGGATCAATTTCAAGTCTACTTAGTCTAAAACTTGCCAGTCTGTACATTAAGATAGTTTCCAATTTACACCTAACATAGCATGTAAAGTAAGCATTTCACAGTTGGAAAAATAAAGGCCCAAAAATACTAATGAATACCATCAAATTAAATAGCAAGAACTTCTGATGCAGGTGCATTTCCACTGCACCCAATTTTAAAATGGAATTTAAATTCATGTATATGTCACCTGCATGAAACAATGACAAGAAAATGGCATCCCAAATACAAAACAGTAGAACACGCAACAAGTGCTCCAGTATTCAGCAATGAACTCTTTCCTTATTTATATTTTATGCTGTAAGTCAACTGAGGTAAGGTTTATTTTCAAGCTTATAGAATCCTACTATATTTGCACCTTGAATGGATGAAGTTATCATAACAGCAAGTAACTCCAACTTAGTAAATAGCATAGTTTTCAATATTAGTACTGCCTACTCACATGATTTTAGGGGAATTGTATCAGACCTCATCTTTTTCTTAAAGCCCTGGGGTCTACCATGTCTGGCTAGTGGGCACCTTTTCATCAGGAGTGGCCATAAAATAAAAATTTTCCCTATTGATCTTGTTTATTAAACATGCTCAGTAGGTCATACAACAGCCCGTTTCCCACAAAAGTTTGCATGTGGGAAACATGGTAGCAAAGATTAGATTGCTACTTCTATGTTTGTACATACAGCCACTCTCATTTTCTTATCTTTCAGGTCTTTTTTATGGGGAGCAGTCTGGTAACGAGATGAATTGCTTCGCAGAAAAGCCATTTCTGTACTAGCAACATCTGCTAAAGGATGTAAATGAAGGAAGGAAACCTTCCTTCTGGTAAAGGAAAGCTAATTGCAAGTGGCAAAAAAAGATTCTGTGCACTGAGACTAAGTAGTGTAAAAAGGGGCAACAATTGTGTGCTGGGAGACTGCCTTAGCCTATGAATAGGTGACTGCACATAAACTACCTATAGAGAAGGCTCCCTGCAATGCTTTAACACCTGAAAATGTGGAATTATTTAGGAAGTGTCATCTGGCCTCAACAACAGTCATGCCAGGAACCTGTTTTTAGCACCTCACTGGTACATACTATTCAGCTTCTGTCACTGCTGTATTTACTAGCACAACGTGTATCCTGGTTTTCCTTATAGCTCTTAGCCCTCCATCTCCTCTTTAGAGACAGGAATGTACTCACTGAGTTAGAGCAGAGAGGAGGGGCCCTCAGGAGGTTCTGCAGGAGGAAGCAGCAGCTGCAGCCAGAAGGGCAGTTCCTCAGCCCCACCACCACAGCACAGCCTCCGAGCTAAAACAGCCAGGAACTGTCATGGCAAGATGGACATCCTGATGATCCTAGAAACACTTACAGGTTATACACTGAGAATGACATTAAAATACAAAACAATTAAATATCAGTTCTTACCACCATTTGATGATATAAGAATCAGGTTTTTTGTTTTTTTTTTTTGTTTTTTTTTTTGTTTTTTTTTTTTTTTTTTTTTTTTACAAAAAAAAGAAAGGAAGGGGGGACAAACCTTGGGAGTTCATGCCTAGAGCAGACATTTGACAGTGAGTGTTGATGACGTATGGATGAAGTCTGTAAATTACAGGCACTAAGTGCAGCATTAAGGTTAAGCAAGGTGAATATAGTACAAGAGCACTTGAGGAACAACGGTTTTACTCAATCCATCAAAACTAAAATGGAAAAATGCCTTGCAGAGGTCTGCAGATGGAATTTCAGCTAATCAAGACTAATCTGTGCTATGCATAGAGAAGAACTGGGAACACCACAGTCCTTACAGACCTATTCTATGCACAAGGGTGAAAATTAGTTGAAATCCTCCTGTACTTAACATGCAGGTGTGGTGACCTCCCAAAAGCTCCCATGTCAGAAGCAAACCATGAAGTCAGAGATCTGCTAACATTTGCTGCACCAACCTGAACAGTATTTGAGTGTCAAAATGAGACTTGCAGTCCAGGGGTTAACCTGATGACCACTCCCGCCCCATTTTTGCGATTTGGATTGCCCATAGCCTCCACTTAGTTCCAAACTAGTGATAGAAACCAGACCAAGATGCAAAGAAATCCTCCCCTGCTCCTAGAAGGCCCCCTCCCAACACCCCAGCATAGGAGCCAGGCTCTCTGCTTTTACTCCGATATCCACTTCACTATAGAAGATTTATTTAGCCTGTCTCTTGCTTCATAAAGGGCTCCAAAAGTCTGTAGCGATTTTGACACTTTGTTATAATGTTTCTATGACCCCCCCACCCCCTCCTCACATACCACACCACCACCCAGCCTCATTTTCATATGGATACAAAGCATCAGGATAAAATGATGGTTCATTATAGTGGTACAGAGCTCTTATCTTCATCCGGCAAGAGTCATTTCCTTCCAAAGATTGAAATGCAAATGTGAAAATTAATGATAACTGCATTATCTGATAGCAGAGATAATACCGATTCACTGTCAGAGTAACACACAGTCGTTCTATGATTTCCTCTGCTTCTTCACAATATTCTTCTTACTGTCAGACTATATCTATGGTTAACTATGTTTCATGGATTTTTGTTAATTTACATCAAATAGCATTTCCAAGATCTTATATCTACCACATTCCCCAATCAAAAAAGAAACGAAATCAGGACAGTAATCTCCAATTCCTTCTTAGGACTGGTTTAAAAAGAAAAGAAAGAGAAAAAAAGAAAAAGGAGAAGGAAAAAAAAAAAGAAAGACTATCATTAATGTCTGTTTCCATCTTGCAGTGGCCTACCAACCATTTCAATCTATATTATCCACTTTTGCTTTGTAACCCAAACTTCTTAAGAGTATTACTAAATAATGCAGAGTTAGCCCAACAATCAATAAATATTTACACTAATTCTTATGAAAGGTTACAGGAAATCTCTTCAGAAAAGCTCTTCAAACTACCTTTTACAGCAGATATAAAAAACAAGAACCTGTCACGTAAAATGTTCACAAGAATATGATTCACATCCCACTTCAGAATTCATATGAAAAACTGTCTGTGACATAGCAGTGTCACACACGGCACAACCTTATTTTAAAGTACTACTTAATTTTATATTTACTATTTACTTACACTTTCTGATGTATTTTAAGAAAAACACCATCCTGCGATGGTAATAAAAAGAAACCATGATGTGATATATTTAACAATCCTTCATACTTTTTTCTACAGTTCTTTGATATATGTATATGAGTCATGATGAGTCCCCTGAGATTTAACATGAGTTGTGACTTCATCCTGCTCTACTATTATCAGTAGCAAAAATTCTGCTGATTAACTGGAGGCACAATTTTACACACGGGAAACTTCCACTTTATGTGTAGATGTAGATGTAAATGTAGATGTGTAGATGTAGAATGTAAACAGTACATAAAAATAGCCATAAAATGACAAAGAAAGGTGGGTTGCTGTTTTTTTTTTTTTTAATTAAAAAAGTCTTTTTTTTCTATTGCTCTGCTTTTTTGTTTGTTTGTTTTCCTTTTTGGTTACTTGGACAACTTATCTCACTTTCTTGGAAAATTCCAAATAAATATCAGAAGTACTTCTGACACTTTTAATTAAGATCATCCAACTCACAAAATCAAGTTGTTCTGCAAAAAAGAAACACTCCTTTGCAGCTGTGAAAATAATAGCTCACATAGGGAATAAAAATGAAATAGTTGATGATGTACTACATGTATATTGCCAGAAGAGTTCTGGTATGGAACCATGAAACCCCTAGGATATTTCATTCATAGTTCCCCAAGTTGGGCAGTCTTTTGTTCTACATATCCAGTAAACATCCACTAAAACAAGGTATGATCCTATTGTGTTATTGATAATCCATGGAAGACACATAGGAGAGCCTCCTGTTGTTCATTACCTCTTAAAACCTTGATCACTGGCATCACTTGCACTTATAACCTAACAGTAATACAAAGGAAACATACGCATCTATATACGAAGGCATCTGATAACAAGTAGTGTTTTTGAGGCTGTTAAATGTCCTCTGCTTACAATTTTAAAGAAATAAACCTTTTTATACAAATTTTTATTCAACCCAGTCTTGCTTTGCAGACTCTATTTCTTGGACTTTTGCAGCTGGATATAACAGAAAAAGAACAGGTCCATTACTGTGTGTCCATACGCAGTCTATTAACCTCAGTGTCCATTATTTCAGAGGCATCTTCTCATTAAAAAGAATTTCAAAAAACAAAAAAAACCAAAAAAAAAAAGAGGACAAAACAATGAAAATTATGGGTAGTTTTAGAAAGTTCAAGTAACAAAGTAACTACATAAAGTAAGCATTATCACTGTAGAATTTCCATGTTGGTCAGTGAAAGTCACAAGATTATGCAATTTGAAAGACTGCTTCAGCAGAAATTCTTTGAAGTTACAGCACATTTAACTATAGATACTTCTTCATAAAAATATTCTAGTTACAAAGGATTGGGAATGTGTGTGAACCACTTAACAATGCAAATTTTCATACAAAATAAAACTCTAATTAGTGTCCTGAAGCTTAATTTTGACTCCACCACAAGTTTTTGCTAATGAGTAACTCATAGAATAATAGTCGGTAGCAAATACTGGCTCTGGAAATAACTATGCCAAGTAATAGAGAAAAAACAACAACAAAATAGCTCTAGTTTTGGGTATCCACAGTTCAGATCATCATTCAACACCAACTTGAATCATGCAGAACACAGTTTTTCTTGGGTTCTGAGAGCTCCTTCTCAGTAAAGAGACCAAATGTAGAACTGACAACCACGACCATCTACTCTTAAAGGTAGCATCTCTACTATGAGGTGATAAAGTACTGGAGTATTTAACAGTTCTTTTTCTGCAGTGCTGGCGGAAATCCCTAAAGAAGCAAAATATTTCATGCTCTTTTTTTTTTTTTTTTTTTTTCAAAGATCTGAAAGAAGCTATCATTCTTCTTGTGCTGCATGGCTGAAAATAATTTCTGTTGATCGTTTCTTTTTCCATATCAATAAATAACCAAATTCATTTCAGAAAGCGTGCATGATGGAGAGCATGGCGTGTGGTGTGCATCCATTCCTTTCCACCCTTTATACATATTATTCCCTTTAAAGAATCCACATTTAAATAAAACAAAGCTTATTTCATGTCATTAGCCATCAGTTTGCTGAAGGCAAATCTTATCCTCTGTCAAAGCTAACAATAAATATACATTACCAGAAATATACACATCTTACTGTTTAATTGAATATTTTTTTCCAATGAAATCAAAAAGTCTTTAAAAATGTGTCTGTAACACTGGTGTAAGACAGCTCATATAAAAACTCGTAGAAGCCAACACAAAAACATATTCAACCATGTTGAAATAAACTAAAAAAAAAAAAAAAAGGAACAAAAAATTTACATAAGATAGAATTTATTAGTAATGAAATTTTAAAAAATCATATGTTAATCACTGGCAGCCTTTACATCTGCAATGAAGCTGGATAAGGCTGTTCTGCTACATCTAAAGATGTCTTCTGTGTTACTTTAAGTGTATGGTAGTGTATTTTATTACAAAATCTTGTTTTCATATAACACCACAGCTCTTTACGTAGCTTCAACTTACTTGTGTATTATCATTAAAAATATCTAAAATGACATTGTATTAATTATATACACTATGTCTTCCTTTTTGTTTGCATTATATTTTCCAGCTTCTGATTTCAGAAAATTACCATTAGTGTTGTTCTTCTCTTCATGAAGAGCATACAGTAATTTGCAAAACCAAGCAAGGGTGAAAATGTGATTGAAATATAGGAATTTTTTCTAATGAAATATTATTATTGCATTATAAATTATTGATAGAACGCTTCTGGAACTCTTTTCTGACATGTTCATCCTTTTTAGGGAAAATGTCCATTAGAGATACAGCCATTCTGAGAGTATATATAGCTTCAAATGCACATTTTCCAACTGCACTTTTAAAATATATTAAATGTAATGGATTTTTAAGGCCCATTCTAAAGTCCTTACCCATGAACACATTGCATTGAATTTAACTGTAGAATTGCCTAATTCAGAAATACAATTTAACCCTTTGTCTTAGATGCTTTGACAGAGACTTCACATATTTATATAGAACAGATATTTGGAAAGTATTCCTATGCTACCATCAAATCTAATAGCAATACTGTGCTTGTCCTCTCTTACAGTACATAATAAAAAACGTTGCTGTGAATAAATGTTTTAAGGAGTTCTAACAGTATTGACTGCAATCTTAGAGTTTCTCTTTCAAATGAAATCAATGACCAGGTGCGCTAAGTGATTTATATCTAGCTAAAACTGGTAAACAAAGTCCTTGAAAATGTCAGTAGTTCCTATACCTCTGTTAAGCCCAACATGCTGCTAAATGTAGGCATAAAGCTTGGAGGAGGACACTGGCGTTTGTTTGATCAAGCATCAGAAAATATAACAGAAAAACTTAACGTAACCATGGAACTGGGAATTTAATGATAAATTTTTATCCTAGAATTCTAAGCAGTAACAACATTTTCCTTTATAACAATAGGTATGTAAGATATTTCATGATAAATGATTCACAAAATGGCTTAGACAAAACATTTTTTTTTCCTCCAGATCTTTCTTTTAGTACTTATCTGTTAATATCTTGGACACCATGGGATCATGAAAGAAACAGTATTTTATATATCAATACAAAGTAGAAAACAACTACTGAAATAACAGAAAGCACTGTTTCAGAAATTACTGTTGCCTTTCAGCTGTTTTTTCCTACCTGGCCCATCCCAATCTTCTGTCTCCACTGCAAGTTGCCCTGTTTTCTCTGACTTTGCATCACCATCAGACTCTGGTGCCTCCTGGATGCCTTCTTCATTGCCTGAAAAAAAAAAAGTAACCCAATAAATATATTATTGAAATATTTCAAGAATGACTTCTAGACAGGTTTACTGTAATATCCAAACCACCACTTACAGGTGCAAGTGATAATATAGACATATATATAAATAGAGAGGAAATGAAAAAAGAATAATTATATTAGACACTTCAACATCTGTGAGTTCCCAACAATCCAAACAAGTCCAGTATGTTCATTCCTTCCAGTTCTGTGGAAAGGCAAGTCTTGGTAATCAGTGCTTACTCCATATGCTTAAAAAAACGGAATAATCACTAGCACCTATTCTGTAAACTTACAAGCCTAAGGAGTCATTAGGTTTGTATGCACAAATGAAAGAAGCAGATCGGCTTGTTACTCCCCAGCTAGTGAGGTAATTAAGGAAAATAATCTTTCAGTTGAATGTTTTCTTGAATTGACATCTAACTGTTGTTTATGCTTTTGCAGATTAATGACACCCTGTACAATCAGGTGGTCCACTATACATTCTGGCTTTTCTGGCAACTAGTGGGGTATTTAGGCATTTAGGGAATTTTTACTTCAAGGTTTCAAGCTAGCTCTCCTATGACCACTTTCTCCCCATCAATATAAATCTAAAGAAATATAACATTTCTAACAAATTTTAGAATTTTCACCATCTACCAGAGATCTTCTTCCAGCCTTCAGGAACTATTGAGTCTGAAGCAGTACATAGAGCGTGCTAAATATTACTATCTGGTAGATTAGAGATGGCCACCTAATAATTATGTGAAGAATTCTTTGTTGAAAGTGCAGTACCGGCCACAGTAATGTGCTGAATATTGTGCCACGCTGCTTATCCCAGCCAGTAACTTAGTGTAGAACTTTTTTTACTACTAATTAATCCAAGAAAGCCTTGCATAGAAAGGTATTATGAAGCATATTAAGAAATCAAATTTAAATATTATAACAATTTAGAAGCAAACTTCTGAAAAAAAAAAAACTGTTCTTCACAGAAAAGTGACAACACTAAAAAACAAACGCTGTGTATTTCCAAAACTGGAAATCAGACTGATGGTTGATTTGACAACAGTGAAACACAGGAAAAAAAATCACAGCAATTAAGTAATAACTTGCAAATTATTTCCACTTAACGATAACAAAAGCTTTTATTAGCAACATAGGTAGAGAAATGTGATTACAACAAACCATGCCAGATCCCCATATGTTATCACTGGAGCTATATTTACACGAGATAAGATTGTGACCCAGAGTTTTGAAGTACATGATCATATACTATAAAGTACTAACTTCATATCCATGAAGCAGCATCTTGTAATAACACATTCGTCCTTGCATTCATAGAACAATTTTTCAAATCTTAAATATAAGGACCTGGTAAACTACTTCTCACACTAATACAATACCATGTTCACTCCAGACTCCAAATATGAATTCGTAAGTACTAAAAATAAGTATTAAAAGGATACTAAAAAATGATTTGGCAATTAAAGCAAAAAGAAATCAAGAATATCTAGTATAATTTTTGTTTAACCCCCTGTACAATTTTACCCAGGCATTTGAAGTTTATGTGCTTCAGCTCAATCTGAAGTTACCCTTCAGAAGACAGTCAATAAGGGCTCACATGCTGAAAAAAAAAAATCAAGCAATCTTAGCAACTATTTGCTTTCCCCAGCTACTTTATTTTGAACTAGCATTTGTGCATTTGTGCAGTTAGTTTTCTAATAAATGCAAGAGCTCTGTTTTTTTTTTTTTTTTTTTTTTTTTTTTGTGGACTGAAGAGCCTATCATATTTTACATCCATATTTCTACCTTCATAACTGTTTACACCTGTTCATTATTGTAGAGACACAAAGGACCATTTAGCAAGACACAAACCTGGGAAGATCAGCTCCATTTCTTGCCAAAATGCTACAATGCATTTCACAGCTAAGACTACACTGACAACGAGTTTCTAACTCAAGCTGTATAATTACCATAGAAAGCAGTTCAAATGTTCGAGGGGAATTTTTATACTAAAAAAAAAGAAAAAGGTTTTCTTCTACTGTAAACAATAGCTCTGTATAGACCAAGGAAAAGCAACAACAAACAACAACAAAAAGGTAGAAATAATAACAATTCCTTTAGATGGAGCCTAAGCACGGAAAATGTTAGTT
Organism: Pavo muticus; assembly: GCA_016647715.1. NCBI lineage: Eukaryota > Metazoa > Chordata > Aves > Galliformes > Phasianidae > Pavo > Pavo muticus. The sequence continues at coordinate 53,717 of JACDJE010000574.1, read as the reverse complement.
CCAAAATATAAAAGTTTTTCCAGATGGTAATATATGCAAACCTGGCGTTAGCATGCAAATTTGAACATTCTTTCAATCAATGCAACCAACCAGAACATCAAACAAACAAAACTATTAGAATTGAAAGAGGAGAGGGGAGAAACTTATGTGAAAAGATTGGGCTGAAGGACAAAAGAAGGACAGAGCTACAGCTAAGGTATAGAACCTACTGCACACAGTAATTAAGTATTTGGGAGATGAGGAAAGATCTGAAAATTTATGTTAGCAGATGGCTTAACTTTTCATGAACTTGCATTTTTGGTGTTTCATGAAGTATGGTGTTACGTGTTTTCCATAATCAACTTTTCATGAATTAATGCATGTAATTCTGTGCAATCGGAACAGAACAAAATATGGAGAATTTATGTTAAGGAAAACTTTGTTTTGTGTCTATCTAAACTATTTTTTTTTATCTGCATCAATATTTTTCTTCTACTCAGCAACTACCAAGCCTATGTGTTACACACCTGAAACATCCCAATACCGACCTGTAGTCCCATACTACTCTCTCCCCAACCTGAAGCAATTTGCTTGTGACACCGACCATCTTGACCTTATTGCGGACTGCAGAATCCACCAGGGAAGAGATTTTAACCCAGGCTCAGGCATGCGTCAAGATCCAATGAAAATGTCCAGGTCAACATTTTTGGTGCTACAGACTGCAGTTTTAAAAAAGTCAAAAGGAAGCTTACCACAAGAGTTAATAACTAACTTGGATAAGAATTAATAACAAAATGCATTTCTCCAGCTTTTTAATTCCATCCCCTCAATGATACTTTAGCAGCTAACATTTTTTTCTTAGCACAAAGGAGTTTATTTCCTTACAGAATTTCTTTTCTTTCTATTGTTTAGTCTTTTTGTTCATTTGCTGACTATTTTTCAATTTCAATGAAACTATTTTTTAATATTTATTTTAAAACTGATTAAGTTTTTCTCTATTTTATAGGCATAGGCATTTGGATCCATGACTTTTTTCCTTCCATGTCAAAACCAGAGCTTTATATATACCACCCACTTTTTTCTCAGGTTTATTTCTTTACTTTGCTCCTCAGTTACATTTAATAAAGCATGTTAGTACCATCACGATAAATACTCTAAAAGTAAGCAAATCTGCTTCTACTGAAGTTTCTCCTTATGGCAACTAAGATAAGCAAATGTCATCCATTATAAGAACATTACTGTAGTAAAAAAAAAAAACCACTCACATGACCGAGAGTCTATAATAACATATAGTACGTTTATTCAAGTGTCATTTAAGTCTTCTAGAAACTCTGCCACTTCTCTTTGATTTTAAAACTGCACTTGGGCAGGATTCCTCTCCTCTACACGTTAATGTCCAAAAGCTAAGCTAGACCAGACTAGCTGTGGAGGTACTCCAATAGGTAGTGAAGAGAGGAACCTCCACAGTGACTCATCCCATTCTAGAATGCTTCAGACGTGACAACACTTGGTGATAGCTGAAAAGAATCATCCTCCAGAACACACATCTAACTTTAGGAACCTATCTTGAGCCAGCTGAAATCAGGTGAAAGAAAGCTCTGCCTTACAGTTACTTGTGGAATACACCAAGTAAGACTTGGAAAAACGAAATGAATTTCATATGCAAACAACTTCAGTACTCTAATATGAACATAATTTTCATCCTGACCTTATTATTTCTTACCAGAATGAATTTGTTAAGTTCCTCTTCAAAAAGCAGAATCATAGAATCACCAAGGTTGGAAAAGACCTCCAAGATAATCCAGTCCAACATTTCACCAATCACCAATATTTTCCCACTAAACCACGTCCCTCAGTACAATATCTAGATGTTTCTTGAACACAATAGATCAAAAGTTTTTTTAATGCTGTTTTAAACATCCTAGTGCTTATTCAAGGGAAGCAATTATTCAAGAGAGGGTCTCCTTCTCTGGAGATATTCAAAACCCGCCTGGACGCGTTCCTGTGTGACTTCATCTAGGTGTTCCTGCTCCGGCAGGGGGGACTGGACTAGATGATCTTTCGAGGTCCCTTCCAATCCCTGATATGCTGTGATTCTGTAATTAAACATGCTAAACCCCTGTAATTCAATGTAGTACGGTTGTTCTGGGAATCTGAATACTGTAAAGGAGACATATTACCAGAAATGTGCAAGGGAGAACTCTAACATCTCTGACAATACTGACAAATAGGGAAAAAGTGACTTGAATATTAACCAGTGATTTCACTTTAATCTTTTTAACAAATTAAAGACTTCCCAATTTGGACTTAATCAGCTTGTATCACAAGTTATTGCAGTATTTTAAAGAATTACATGGGTTAGCATTTATTCTCAATCCTGCTGTTTTAATCCATGTGTTTCCTATCAATATTAGGCTCTTACAGAAACTCTTGTATGATATAACTATTGAACTTTCTTGACTAGCAATGTTAACAGCAGCTGTTAGTCACTCTATAATGTATTTTGCCATCAGCTAAATCAACAAAGTATTTTAACAATGAACAGTTCAGAACTGACAGATCTACCTTCTTGTTCACAACTGCTTATCGCAGCATAGATATCATATATGTTTGCCAGGTGCTTCCTATAGTTAGGATACCTTCACAGAAGCCGCTTGGAAAAGATAAGGTCATAAAAGAGATGAAAAATGTGCAAGCTTCATACACTCATGGTTTTATCATCAGACAAAATAGCTTTGGATGAAGGACTGTACCAGTCACAAACAGCACAGTGTAGCTTATATTAGAGTGAGACAACATTAAAAACTTTGAAATTCTGTTTGCGCTCATTCTTCCTGGTTGCTTAAATGTAAACTTAAATTGGTAACATCCTAATACAGCTGTTCAGAGTGAAAAATCACTTCTCAATTATAATAAATCATTTCAGAAATAAATACTTATGAAGCCTACAGCATTTTGTATTGCCAAAAGGGAAAACAGAGTTGAATCGAAGACTTTTGATTCACTCACTGCAGCCTTCATTTCAGCAAGGTATATGACCTTAAGTACATCAATGCAACTGCTTACAGAAGTGGAGAGAGGAAGAGACCCTTTTCTTCTTCCTACCAGAATCTACAGTGCCAATAATTCCAGATCCTACAGAAAATTTCCAAGACTCCTTATGAAGTAGATTGCTGAGCTTCAGAAATTATAAATAAGCATAGAGATTTCATCTTTTCCTATTTGCATTATCACTGTACATACCCAGGAGCAGATACAGAGGTTATACAGTCTGATAATCCTGCTCTTGAATTCCCAGAAACACACTGTACGCAGAGAATCATCGGCAGGAACATCTCAGTAACAACACTTATGTAACTTTGAAACAAACCACATACAACTTAAAGTACAAATGCAATGTACTTAGTCCATTTAAAGTAAACTCACTTTTTTGGCAGCACACACTATTCTTAAAAACTGGCAATGAGATCTAACAGGACATGGTTGTCCTTCTTGTGGATTAGTCATTTTTAAAGGTTTCGGTGTAAACATTTAACAAGCAGCAGGGTTTAATTTTGATGGCAATGCAGGTTTTCAGCAGATAAAATCACACTGGGTATAAAACACAGGTAAATAACATGAAAAAATCTTCAAGAAAGCTTTTGATACGGGAATATAGCTCTGAGACAAAGATATTAAATAAGTTGGAAGGGATGCTTCCCGATTTTGTTGTGCTTGGCATCTGGTGTGAGGACAACATAGACAACTATAGCGGCTGTGGTGTCATGAGAAAGGGTGTTATTTCACAAGCCTTGTGAAAAAGACAGAGAGGGAGGGAGGGAGGAGAGAAACTGAGAAAAAGTGAGCGAGAGAGAGAGGAAGAAATCTGGTGCTATCAGCATCAGACTTTGTTATCAGTTAGTCTGATGAAATATAGAAATATACACCAAAGTTAACTGAGACTCCTTGCTCTACAAATACAGTAAGTTTGATCAAAATCTAGCCCTCAGATGACTGATTTGCTATACCTGAAAAAAAATGACACTTGTACATATGTCAATGCACTGAATTTATTTTAGATTATATTAATAATCCCAATAATTTGCTTATTTGCAAAGAACCATTGTTTTCTGTCATGCTGATGAACAATCACAATTTCTCCTGGGATAAATCTCATTTGAAGTAACTGTATGTTTTGAGTTGCCCTAAGCACACTTGAAATTATTTTCTCAGTAGAAATCAGAAACAATGCACAGTAACTTACCCTAAATTTTAGGAAAGGTCTGTGAACATCCATATATCAGTGAGTACCTACATGTATGCAAGCTGACAACTCTCCAGAAGAATGTTTTGGAAACTATTTTTGATTCATATTAAAATTTTCACTTTAACAAAATGACATCTTGACACAATGACATCTCGACACAATGACATCTCAGCACTGTGATTATGTTTAAAAACAGCATCAATTATTTCAAACCATTTCAGCTTCTGCACTTTCCTCGCGGGATAAGACATAGCTGTGCAGTTCAACTGGACTTAGCCTGACTTTCCTATTTCCCTAAGTGTTTTGATATGTTCTCATTATCATATTGTTTGCTTTTGAAGCCCTCACAAGGCAAGGATCACTCTTCAGATGTATTTCTTTGCAGAAAATTGAAGTGTTCCTGCATACTGTTTTTCAGACTTTCTTTCTACTGATTAGTTTTATGTTTATATTAATTTTTGAGGGAGCAACTCCTGTGGCAACAGTACTACAAATGAGTATCACTCAGATGGATGACCTAAAAACTTCTAGAGATTTCAAAGGAAAAAAAAATGTTTTCCATCTTCTCGGTATTTCACCATTGAAACTGTAACCACACACACACTCTTAGACATATTCAAGTATCACCCTGTGGCTCAAACTCACATAGCTATAAACACTAGAAGCAGCAGAAGCATAATTTTAAAGACATTTAGATGCCCCAAACAAAGACTGCTGCTTAACATGATTTTCAAAAATTATTTGAATGGAAATTGATAATCCTTGAACTTCTATAACACCCTGAAACAGAACACAGAAAAGATTTCAGAGAGACTCCAGCAAGTTTCAATCTGTAAATTTGAAGACTCTTTGGGAAGTTCATATTTTGATTTAGTTGACAAATCTACTCCTCCCCTGCTACAGAAATACTGTCTCCTACAAGAATTCTTCATCCAGCTAAACAATTCTCATTTTATAAAATGCACTGAAATTTATTATTGTATACACCTCATCTTATCATGTGCTTCCCACACACATGGCTCCATAAGCAAGGTACATGTTTTTATAGAGCGAAATTTTAATTTGCCTTGTTGTAAGCAGTTCAATGTTTTTATTTGAAATAATCAGCATTACAGGTGCTTCAAAAACAGCCAACCACTGCAGCTGTATTTCTACGTACATGCAGCATTACACACGGTTTCAAAAGCAGCCTAGCCTGCCACGAGTCAAACCAAAGAAGAAGCATTTACTAACATTCATTAAGTCTTTCTTTCCTAGAATCTACCAGAAATATTTTCTCCAGACAATATTTATCCAATGATGTCATAAATGCAGAATTGCCTTCGTTAATTTTTCTGATCCAACAGAAGGTGAATTACTGCTGACATCCCCACTTCCCATTTACAGAACATATCCTGTGAGCAGCTCTGCTATTTAGACCTGGCTATACAATGATTTTTCAGTGGATGTCTGAGAACATTTGAAAAGTATTCAGAAATACTGAGTCAAGAACACCATACTATAAGAAAAAGGCAAAATGGACTTTCATTATAAATAAAATTAATAACAGATGTATACTACGCATGAAGTAAGAACATGCGGTGAAATCTGTCATTTGTTCATTTCATTTTTTAAAGAAGATTACCCCTATTAATATGCAATTCATATTCTGTCAAATTTGAGCTCTAATTTAAGTCAATGGAAGTTCAAGTTGTGTGACTTTCCAGAAAGGGGACACTACACTACGTGTTGTAACCAAATAATCCCTCTCCTCACAGCTGTGATAGAATTCACAATTCCATTGTTCTTAAGAAAACCAAAATATGCTGACTGAAAAGGCTGTAGTTGCTTTGATAAACTGCTTAAAGTTGAGTAAGCTGTTTAAGTGTTTCACTTTATAATTCTGTACAGTTAAAATAACATTTTCTATTTGGTTTTATCTTTTTATTTCTTGAGATATAGCTTGCTAGTTTCTTTTTCAGCTGCAGTTTTCTGCTTGATGACCAATCATTTATTTCCTCAGCTAAAGAAGAGTTTGTTTGTCTAACTTGGGCCAATTTTTTATCCTAATAAAGTTGATGTTAATACTGATATGGATTTCAATTGGGTTGAAAAAACAGCCCTAGAGGTTTACACACGGGTTCGCAGTAAATAGAAAAGAGTATACGATAGGCAATCTCACAGATGTTACTCTAAACTCCTTTCCATGCTTTCAAGTGAATGGTGAAAAACATCACTCCAAACTTTTGAGATCTTTTATTTCTCTTCCAGAAAGAGAAGAGGTGGTCCTCTGAGCTCAAGCAACCAGAAAAAATGAGACAGAGAAGCAGAGCACAAGGCAAATGTTCATGTCCAGAAGAGAAAGATTTTCTTTCATCCTGTAAAAATCCAATCTAATTACTATTTAGCACCTCAAAGGTTATTATCAGAGAGCCCCCCATCCCTTTCTTTCACATTCAGCATCAGCCAGTGTTGTGGTTTGGTGATTTTTCTTTTGTGATCAGTATTCCACATCAGAACATCATGTGAACCAGTAGGAGTTAAAGAGTTAATGTTCTGGTTCCGTTTACTGCCCCTTATGGGCATGTGGAGTATCCTGACGGGAGGAGAGGTGCGGCTTCCCTGGGGAGGACTTGGCGCGAAGAGGAAGCGGGGGTGGAGCTCCGGACCGGACCGAGCGCCTGGCTTCCCCCGCTGCCCGGCTCAGCCTTCTCAGCTCGCCGCGGAGAACAGCACGTGGTTCCCTCGCGGTATTGTGGTTTGATCTCGCGTTTTGGATACTCTTTTCTCTCTCATTTTGTTTGATTTAGTTAAATTTAGTAAATTACCGTTCCTTCTCAAATCTACTGTTGGTGCATTCCTTTTNAATAAAAACTGCTACTGGTCCTTCAAGAAGATATGCCTCGAGAAAGAACATCAAGTACTGGCCCAACAGAACCATGGAAAAGACCTTCAATTATCACCTTTATTGTCTTAACATTCTACATTGCGGTGGGTATTGTACATGCATCGCAATGTACATTTGCTCAGTCATTGGTTCATGCTGTGAAGGGGTGGAGTGTAGTGGAATTCCAAGGTCACAGCCTGAACCAATGGGTGAGCTGTGTGAGATTGTGAGTGCCTGGAGCGGGCGGGGTGGGGCGGTTAGAGCCCCCCTTCTGACTCCGCAATACCTCCCGTGCAATCTGAGTCTGCACGGGTCCCCCTTTTCCCCTGCCCTTCTCCTCCTGCGGCAGGATGGTATGAACGGGGAGGGTCACATTCCTTAGCTCGTCCTTTTCTCCGGACTGTTGCTGGGAGGGGTGAGTTAACTCCTCTTTTCTATCTTTCCCTATAACACCTATTTCTCAAATAAAGGCTTTTGCCTTCATTTGTGCTACATATGTGTTGTATGAATCTGTCAGATAATTCGAAATCAATACATAAGAGCATTCAAGATTTACAGAATGGAGTTAAGAAATTACGGGTTCATAATGGGTTGGATATATTTGGAGGCCTCTTTGGAGGCCTGGGGGTGTGGATACAAAATTTGTTAAAACTAGGGTTAGTTTGTCTTCTTGCTTTTCTATGTATTCTGATTTGTGTTCCTTGCCTATTGCAGTGTATCCAGAAAATGATACAAGACACTTTAAACCGCGCCTTTTTTATTAATAAAGGGGAGATGTGGGGGATGGGGAGGTCGGTTCGAACTCTTTGAATGCCAACTTACTGGTAATGAGGCTCTGGGAAAAAGAAAGAAGGTCTGAATAAATGGGATGTTTTGCTGCTAAGCATAAGATAAGCTCTCTGTTGTTATGAAGAGTTGCTATGAAACTTGCTTGCTTTCTAGCCGATGGATTGTGAGTGGAAATATACTGAATATGAGTGTTAGAATATAAAAAGCTTGCTTGGGAAAATAAAGTAGAATCTTTCACATGAGAACCCTGTGTCGTGTTGCTAGCCTGCGACAGTAACATACAAAGAGTCAGTTATTATATTAAGCTTTTGTTGTGAAAAAAATTTGAAAAGCTCGAGCTACCACAGCGAGTTCTACAATTTGAGGTGATCTATCAACAACTGACTGACTGCCATCGTGTAGCAGTCGCACGCCAGCGAACCACTGCTCGGTGTGTCTTGCTGGAGCCATATGTAAATACAGTAACAGCATTAGGTATTGGAACATGTGAAAGTAAAATATTAGTAGTAAGGGACAGATCACTCAAATTATGCAGTAACTGATGTTTGAGGGGATGGGTGGAGATTTGTCCAGTATAATCTGCCATAGCAGTTTGTAAAGCGAGCGACTGTGCAAGCATCCAATCTAAATCTTTTTTAGTAGCGGGTATGTAGATGCAATCAGGGTCAAGAGCTCGTAAAATCTGTAGACGATGTCGACCTCACTGTATTAGCATTGCAAACATCTCCACTCGTGATGTAATGATTTTTGAAAATGTATGTGGTAAGAATATCCATTCAAGGATAATGAGTATCTTTTCTTGAGGTATCCCACTGACATAGCAAGCTATATGGCTGATAGCAGTTTGATATTATTATAAGAGATACTGGAAGTGATAAACAAACACAATGGATATATCAGTGTTGCAAAGATGTTATTACAGAGTCTAAGCATTGTAGTGCTTCTGGTGTTAATTGTCTTCTAGAGGTTAGATCTGGGTCTCGGTTGAGCATCTGGAATAGAGGGTGCAGCTCTTGAGTAGTAATACCCAAAAGCAGTTGCAGTCAACTGATGGTTCCTGATAACTTTTGCAGATCATTTAATGTCTGTACATAAGGTACTATTTTGAGGATTTGCGGCTGAATGGTGTGAGATGTAATTTTCCATCCTAAATATTTCCATGGAGAACTAAGCTGCACCTTCCNATCAGCCATCTGCCAAATGGCAGAAAGACTAGATAAAATGGAGAAGAGCCAGGACAGTATGCGGGAGGAATTGTCCCTAGTGACTAATAGTGATGAACCTGTGGCAGTATCAGAAACACCCGATGAAGACCAGGACAGTCAAAGGAATGTGCTGAAGGAGCTTGTCAAAATGATTCAAGTTTCAGCTATCAAAGGTAAACGCCCTCCCCCTCGAGCAAAGGACCGCAGTAAATTTATGTCTCGTGCTGCCCTGTGGAGCTACTTACGTGAGCATGGAGAGGATATGATGAAGTGGCACGACAAACCCACTCCTGCACTAAGAGCATGGGAGAGAGAATTACAAAGCAGTTCAACCACCACTGAAGTTGTTCCCATTACTGCAGGTAACAAATAGAGGGGCCCTGCCTTCAGCCGGGGGGGGGAGAGGGATAATTGAGTGCATTGGACTGTGTGGATTCAAGGGCCTGGCACATCAGAATCACAGGAATATAAAGCACTGGTGGACACCGGTGCTCAGTGCACTCTGATGCCTTCTAGTTATAAAGGAACAGAACTGATTTATATTTCTGGAGTGACTGGGAGTTCTCAGGAATTATCTGTGTTGGAGGCAGAAATAAGCCTCACCAGAAAAAACAGGCAGAAGCATCCTATAGTAACTGGACAGGGGGCCCCATGCATACTTGGTATAGATTATCTTAGAAGTGGGCATTTCAAGGATCCCAGGAGATACCGATGGGCTTTTGGAATAACTGCTGTAGATACAGACAACATTAAGCAGCTGTCTGTCTTGTCTGGCCTGTCAGAAGACCCGTCTGCTGTAGGTTTATTACAGGTAAAAGAGCAGCAGGTACCAATTGCTACAAAAACGGTGCACAGACGGCAGTACCGCACCAATAGGGATTCCTTGCTCCCCATTCACAAGCTGATTCGTCAGCTAGAGAGTCAGGGAGTGATCAGCAGAACCCACTCACCATTTAACAGCCCCATATGGCCGGTGCGTAAAGCCAGTGGAGAATGGAGGCTGACGGTAGATTACCGTGGCCTGAATGAGGTCACACCCCCACTGAGCACTGCTGTGCCAGATATGTTGGAGCTCCAGTATGAACTGGAGTCAAAAGCAGCCAAATGGTACGCTACCATTGACATTGCCAATGCATTCTTCTCCATTCCGTTGGCCACAGAATGCAGGCCACAGTTTGCTTTTACTTGGAGGGGTGTTCAGTACACATGGAACCGTTTGCCCCAGGGGTGGAAACACAGCCCGACCATTTGCCATGGGCTGATCCAAACCACATTGGAACAGGGCGGTGCTCCCGAGCACCTGCAGTACATTGATGACATTGTTGTGCGGGGTGATACAGCAGAAGAAGTCTTTAAGAAAGGAGACCAAATAATTCAAATTCTTCTGCGTGCTGGTTTCGCTATTAAGCGAACCAAAGTGAAGGGACCTGCCCAGGAAATTCAGTTCCTAGGAGTAAAATGGCAAGATGGGCGTCGTCACATCCCAGGAGATGTGATCGACAAAATCACCAGTATGTCTCCACCCACTAGCAAGAAAGAGACACAGTCTTTTCTGGGTGTAGTGGGCTTTTGGAGGATGCACATCCCAAACTACAGCCTCATAGTAAGCCCCCTCTATCAGGTGACGCGAAAGAAGAACAGTTTCGCATGGGGTCCTGAACAGCAGCAGGCTTTTGAACAGATTAAACAGGAGATAGCCCGTGCTGTGGCCCTAGGGCCAGTACGGATGGGAGAGAATGTAAAGAACATCCTCTACACTGCTGCTGGGGAGAAAGGTCCCACTTGGAGTCTGTGGCAAAGAGCCTCTGGAGAGACCCGAGGCCGACCCCTGGGATTCTGGAGTCGAGCATACAGGGGGTCGGAAGAGGGCTACACTCCAACTGAAAAGGAGATCTTAGCCACATATGAGGGGGTTTGGGCTGCTTCTGAAGTAATCGGCACTGAAACGCAGCTCCTTCTGGCACCTCGACTGCCAGTGCTGAACTGGATGTTTAAAGGAAAGGTCCCCTCCACCCATCACTCTACTGATGCCACTTGGAGCAAGTGAGCATTGATTACACAAAGAGCGCGGATGGGGAACCTCAGCCATCCAGGAATCCTAGAGGTGATCATGGACTGGCCTGAAGGCAAAAAGTTCGGCACATCACCGGCAGAAGAGGTGTCACGCGCTAAAGAGGCCCCCTAATACAACGAACTACCAGAAAAAGAAATTTGCCCTATTCACGGATGGATCGTGTCGTATTGTGGGGAAGCATCGCAGATGGAAAGCTGCTGTGTGGAGCCCCACACGACAAGTTGCAGAGGCCACCAAAGGAGAAGGAGAGTCAAGTCAGCTCGCAGAGGTAAAGGCGGTCCAACTGGCCTTAGATGTTGCTGAACGGGAGAGGTGGCAAGTGCTTTATCTTTACACTGACTCATGGGTGGTGGCAAATGCTTTATGGGGGTGGTTACAGCAGTGGGAACAAAATAACTGGCAAAGAAGGGGTAAACCTATTTGGGCAGATGAACTGTGGAAAGGCATTGCTGCCCAAACAAAAAATATGGTTATAATAGTGCATCACATAGATGCCCATGTGCCCAAGAGCAGGGCTACTGAAGAACATAAAAATAACCATCAGGTAGACTGAGCTGCCAGAATTGAGGTGGCTCAGATAGACCTGGACTGGCAGAACAAGGGAGCATTATTTCTAGCTCGGTGGGCCCATGAGACCTCGGGCCATCAAGGAAGAGATGCAACATATAAGTGGGCTAGAGACCGAGGGGTGGACTTAACTATGAATGCTATTGCACATATTATTCATGGCTGTGACACATGTGCCGCAATTAAATAAGCCAAGAGGATGAAACCTCTTTTGGGGGAAGGGCGATGGCAGAAGTATAAATATGGAGAGGCGTGGCAGGTTGATTATATCACCTTGCCACGATCTCGCGATGGTAAGCGTTATGTGCTCACCATGGTGGAGGCAACCACTGGGTGGCTTGAGACATATGCAGTACCCCATGCTACCACCCCAAACACCATATTGGGTCTGGAGAGGCGAATCCTGTGGCGACATGGCACCCCAGAAAGAATTGAGTCAGATAATGGGACTCATTTCAAAAATTCACTTGTGGATACTTGGGCCAGAGAACATGGCATTGAGTGGATTTATCATATCCCTTACCATGCACCGGCCTCTGGTAAGATCGAACGCTACAACGGGTTGTTGAAAACCATGTTGAAAGCAATGGGTGGCGGAACATTTAAGCACTGGGAGAAGAATTTGGCAGAAGCCACCTGGCTGGTCAATACCAGAGGATCGGTCAATCGAGATGGTCCTGTCCAATCCAGCTCCCTACATACTGTAGAGGGAGATAAGGTCCCTGTAGTACATGCAAAAAGCATGTTGGGAAAAGTGGTTTGGGTCCTTCTAGCTTCTGGAAAGGGCAAACCCCTCTGTGGAACTGTTTTTGCACAGGGACCGGGGTGCACTTGGTGGGTGATGGAGAAAAATGGGGACGTCCAGTGCATACCACAAGGGAATTTGATGCTGGGGGAGTGCAGTCAGTGATGCCATGTATATATATGTATATAGACATGTGTATATGTAATGCATGTTAATTATTGTTGTTCAGATAGTGCATATGTAGTGCATGTTAATTACTGTTTGTTTGTATGCAGATATATGTTAAGCATGATGTGGTGATGTGGAATAAGGGGTGGAATGTTGTGGTTTGGTGATTTTTTTTGTGGTCATTATTCCACATCAGAACATCATGTGAACCAGTGGGAGTTAAAGAGTTTATGTTCTGGTTCCGTTTACTGCCCCTTATGGGCATTTGGAGTATCCTGATGGGAGGAGAGGTGCGGCTTCCCTCAGGGGGACTTGGCGCAAAGAGGAAGTGGGGGTGGAGCTCTGGACCGGATGGAGCGCCTGGATTCCCCCGCTGCCCCGGATCAACCTTCTCAGCTCGCCGCGGAGAACAGCACGTGGTTCCCTCGCGCTACTGTGGTTTGATCTCGCGTTTTGGATACTCTTTTCTCTCTCATTTTGTTTGATTTGGTTAAATTTAGTAAATTACCGTTCCCTCTCAGATCGGTGCTGGTGCATTCCTTTTGTTAAACCCATCTACTAGCTCCCTGCCCTTCCCCCTCTGTTGTATTAGGCGACAGCGAGGCTACGGGATGTCATGGGATAGTGCCCCCCCGAGCTCAGTAATAGGGCAATACACCTTTAGGGGTGTAGACGAAGTACAGCAAGAAAGTATTTAAACGAATGCCACGTATGATTAAACGCCATTTTTCTGCACATCATATTGGTGTCTTATGCAGTTCTTGGCCCTGATCAGGTAATTGATCAGTCTCGCAAAGGGTTAATACAGCCTGAACAGATCGTTAACGACAACA
>JACDJE010000574.1:15824-38212 GCA_016647715.1 Pavo muticus | reverse complement strand
GGACTCATTTCAAAAATTCACTTGTGGATACTTGGGCCAGAGAACATGGCATCGAGTGGATTTATCATATCCCCTACCATGCACCGGCCTCTGGTAAGATCGAACGCTACAACGGGTTGTTGAAAACCATGTTGAAAGCAATGGGTGGTGGAACATTTAAGAACTGGGAGAAGAATTTGGCAGAAGCCACCTGGCTGGTCAATACCAGAGGATCGGTCAATCGAGATGGTCCTGTCCAATCCAGCTCCCTACATACTGTAGAGGGAGATAAGGTCCCTGTAGTACATGCAAAAAGCATGTTGGGAAAAGTGGTTTGGGTCCTTCTAGCTTCTGGAAAGGGCAAACCCCTCTGTGGAACTGTTTTTGCACAGGGACCGGGGTGCACTTGGTGGGTGATGGAGAAAAATGGGGACGTCCAGTGCATACCACAAGGGAATTTGATGCTGGGGGAGTGCAGTCAGTGATGCCATGTATATATATGTATATAGACATGTGTATATGTAATGCATGTTAATTATTGTTGTTCAGATAGTGCATATGTAGTGCATGTTAATTACTGTTTGTTTGTATGCAGATATATGTTAAGCATGATGTGGTGATGTGGAATAAGGGGTGGAATGTTGTGGTTTGGTGATTTTTTTTGTGGTCATTATTCCACATCAGAACATCATGTGAACCAGTGGGAGTTAAAGAGTTTATGTTCTGGTTCCGTTTACTGCCCCTTATGGGCATTTGGAGTATCCTGATGGGAGGAGAGGTGCGGCTTCCCTCAGGGGGACTTGGCGCAAAGAGGAAGTGGGGGTGGAGCTCTGGACCGGATGGAGCGCCTGGATTCCCCCGCTGCCCCGGATCAACCTTCTCAGCTCGCCGCGGAGAACAGCACGTGGTTCCCTCGCGCTACTGTGGTTTGATCTCGCGTTTTGGATACTCTTTTCTCTCTCATTTTGTTTGATTTGGTTAAATTTAGTAAATTACCGTTCCCTCTCAGATCGGTGCTGGTGCATTCCTTTTGTTAAACCCATCTACTAGCTCCCTGCCCTTCCCCCTCTGTTGTATTAGGCGACAGCGAGGCTACGGGATGTCACGGGATAGTGCCCCCCCGAGCTCAGTAATAGGGCAATACACCTTTAGGGGTGTAGACGAAGTACAGCAAGAAAGTATTTAAACGAATGCCACGTATGATTAAACGCCATTTTTCTGCACATCATATTGGTGTCTTATGCAGTTCTTGGCCCTGATCAGGTAATTGATCAGTCTCGCAAAGGGTTAATACAGCCTGAACAGATCGTTAACGACAACACCCCTCTCCCAGAGCGCGTGGCCCGGGGCCAGCCGGATCGCACGGCAAACCGTTAGTACCCCTTCTTTTTTTTTCCTCGCTCTTTTGTCTCTTTTTTTTTCCCGGGGTCTGTGCCCCCCTGTCACAGACTTGTGTCCAGGGATAACCCGTGACATGCTGCTATTAATATATTGTCCATGTAATGATAAATAAGGACGCGAGGTCTAGCTTTTCATACTAGTTGTAATGCATTTGCTATTGTCATTTGGCATATTGTCTGACTATTAAGCATTCCTTGTGGTAACACAGTGCAATGATACCACTGAGCACGGCTTTGTTGGTTGATGGAGGGCACTGAGAAAGTGAATCGTGGTGCGTCTTTTGGATGAAGTTGAATAGTAAAAAAGCAGTCTTTTAAATCAGTGACTGCTATAGGCCAATTCAAAGGTAACATTGAAGGCATAGGAAGACCAGGCTGCAATGCCTCCATGGGCTCAATTACTGCATTGACAGCGTGCAGGTCCTGTAAAAGCCTCCACTTTCCACTCTTCTTGAGAATAACAAAGACTGGAATATTCCAAGGGCTGGTAGGAGGCACTATGTGACCAGCAGCTAGCTGTTCTCGAACTAGCTCATGTAAAAGCAGCAACTTTTCCTTTGTTAAAGGCCACTGATCTACCCAAATAGGTTGTTCTGTTTTCCTAGAATCCTTCTTTGTTTTTTCTGGCTCAAAGCTTGCTTCCTGAGGTATTCCTTTTGATAAGACTCTAGGAGATGAGAGGTGGGTGTTGCTGTATGGCAATCAACATCACTATCTGGACAATTTTACATTTGAAAGCATTTCTTTGAAGCTGTTTGCCTTCAGAAGGGAGTGCTCAGGACTGTTTACTGGACTGTTTACCAGATAACTCCTGTCTGCTATGGGAGATTGTGGGGTGATACCATTGTATCCTGTGAAGACAAGATACAAGTTTGCGCCTCCATACTCCCTCTTATCTGCTGGCAAGGCCTGGAAGATGGGAACAGAAGGAGTTCCTGCTGAGATCCAAAAGCCAGAAGCTGTCACTCCAAAAAGAGCTGACTCAACCACTTTGGATTTATAAATACTGCCATTGGAAATCATCACGGTGTGTGTTCGGTGTTTGCAGTAGTCACAGTATTCGCAAATTATCGCCGTCATCGCCGTGGTCACCTTCATCGACAGTGGAACAACGCCCGATGACCCACCTCTACTGAAGACTGAGCTACGTACCTCTCTGGATCCATGGTGGTGACTATCTCCCTCTTGCTTCCTATAAAGACTCCTTGCTTCTATTTCTTATCTTTCCTATCGCCCACCTTCCCTTCCCCATCACCCTAATTCGTAATAGTGTCCGTCCTCCTCTTTCCCATCTCCCTAATTAGGATTTGTAATAAACTGGTTGGACCAACATTTGAACCGTTGTTTCTTAATCTCACGTCGGGTATACATACATTAAAAGAACCTCATCTCCCTCCTATAAATTGGAGCAAGACACCAAGCTAGGGGTATAGGTTGCTGTCAATCAATGGCCCTTATTGAAAATTTGTCTGCAAAATCATGCCCCATTGACTTAAAAAATCACGACCCCACAAAGTACAGGGAACTGGCAAGATGTAAGGAGCAGTGTGAGCAATGCGACCATCAGGCCCTTCAAAAGATAAAATTTGGGCACTTTGTGCTGCTGCAAGCCCCCAACTCCTACAGTAGCAGTATTAGGGTCTTTTAGTGGCCATTCAGAGGGCCATTCACTTGACTTAATGATGGTAACATCAGCTCCGGTATCCGCTAGGCCTAATAACTCTCGGCCGTTTACTAAGCACGGTAATAATGGTTTGTCTCTTGACACTTGTGTAGTCCATAGTACAGCAGGTTTGTCTGTGCTCCCAAATCCACCAGTTAAGTCCCCGATGCCAGGTTCAGTCATAGAATGACAAGGGACTAATTGTACTATTTTTTGGCCTTTGGGAATAAAGCAGGGATGTGAGGGCGTCCATGCCATTATCTTAATCTCTCCAGTGTGATCAGCATCTATAAATCCTGGTAAAACAAAAAGTCCCATCCGTGTAACAGAAGAATTTCCTAACAAGAGGGCACTATGCCCATCCCCAGGGATGCCCATTATACCTGTTGGAATAAGAGTCACAGTGGTATCAGTCAGCATCACTGACTGGGCAGTGGCCAAATCCACTCCTGCACTGCTGGCGGTGGCTGGTCTGAGTGAGTTGACCAGGCAGTGGACAGCCGATTTGGAACCGTATTTGTTGTCATAGCGTGCGGTCTCATGCACTTCTTCCCATTTCCCGGCAGATCAAAGGGCCATGCAGCATCAGGGAGTTTAGATCGGCATTCTCTTGCCCAGTGTAGTCCCCTCCCACACCGGGGACAGGGTTGAGCTGGAAAAGCACAAGCATTTTTATTTGCTCGCTTAGGCTTTTTACAGTCCCTTTGTACATGATCAGGTTCCCCACAGTTGTAACACTTCATTTTTTGAGCTGTCCCTGCATTGAGTCAGGCTGCCAGCAATGCCATTTTATGACTTTCTGTGCCTACATCTTGACAGGCTTTAATCATGTCAGTAATGGATGGATCTGCATTCTTTAAGGACTATAAAACCTTTTGACAATCTACATTTGCATTTTCTACTGCTAATTGCTTACGCAAAGCATCCCAGGTGGCTTGATTTTCTACTTGTCTCTCTGGCGTATTTTGTAAATGGTCAAGAAATTTAATGTAGGGCTTGGCAGCCCCCTGCTTAATTGATGTAAATGAGGCATCAGACAAATTAATATCAGGTATCCGACGGATAGCATGCAACACCTAAGTCTTAACTTGTTCAAGGCATTGCCTATCCATCTGTGCCTGGGCCTGAGGTGTTGCCCGGACCCCCTCCCCCATGAGTTCCTCCATGCCAATATGATTTAAGTTATTCAAATTATTCATAGCCTGGATGGTAGCCTGTTCTCGGTATTCAGTCATAAACATAGTATATTGCATGGGAGACAGGATCGTTCGTAACAAAATTTTCCAGTCATGAGGGGTCATAACATAACTGTCACCAATTGCAACCAAAAGATTATATGTAAAGGCAGACTGAATTCCATAATCTCTCACTGACTTCCTTAGCTCCTTCACTGCCTCATAAGGAAGGGATTCCCACTGGGGGGGGCTGATTTACATAATACAACATAGGAAAGGCTTGCAACATAGCAGCATCACCCTGTAATATTGCTTCTTTTCTGCATTGCTCTAAAGCACCGTAGTATGCTGTAGAAAAAAATTTCCTTCCTGCTCCATTCAAATTATCATCAGGAGGGAAAAGGTTCGGTTCGTCCTTCTGATCTACAGGACCAGGATCAAAAAGATCCTCTGGTTCCGGTCAGCACGGCAAGTGATGGGTGCAGAGCGAAGGGCGGGAGCACGGCGAGCAATGGGGGTGGAGCGGAGGGCAGGAGCACAGCAGGGGGTCGCAATTTTTCTTCTCCCTGGCCGGGGGTGGGGTTGGAGCCACGGATCGGGTCTGGGCAGGAGCTACTTCCTGCACCGAGGTGCAGCGGCAGGGGTGGGAGCGATGGGGAACAGTCAGATGAAATTCTTCCTTGTCGAATTTGTTTAAGGCCTTCCCATATTTGGTGCCAAAGAGATGGGGATGTTCAATGTGTACCACAAGGGAATTTGATTTTGGGGGAGTGCAGTCAGTGTTATGTGTAATGCATTTTAATTATTTTAATTATTGCTTGTTTTTATATATGTATATATATATTAAGCATGATGTAGTGATGTGGAGTAAGGGGTGGAATGTCATGGTTTTATGATTTTAGATATCGGTATTCCACTTTATAACATCATATAAAGCTCAGGGAATTAAAGAGTTCATGCTCCAGTTCCGTGGACTGATTTCCGGATACCTGGTTCTCAGAAGAGAAGAACTACATACCCCAGAGGACTCTGTGTTCAGAGGCGAAGGTAAGACCCACAAGTCACGAGACTCACTCTCTCTCGCTCGCTACCTGGGAGTGTGTGGGTGTGCTCCCCAGCCGTTTCGCCTTCAATTCAAAGTAAGGCCTTCAGTTTCAGACACTCTTTCTCTCTCTCTCCCTCTCATTTTATTTGATTTATTAGCCTCAGTTCCAATTATATATCGTATTATATTGTGCTATCTTGCATTCCAATATCATACTTAGTAAATTAACTTTCCTCTTCAGAACGTTGCCGCTGTTCTGTTTGTAGGCCCACCTCCGATCTCCCTACCCTTTCCCCTTTACCACGTAAAGGGGAAAAGAGTCCCCTGCCCCATTAGTCACAGTACTGGGTTGAACCGGCCCATAAAGCATCAACACCTCCCCCTTCCCCTCCCCTTTTAGGCCTGTGGGCTTGCTGTTCCCCTGTCATGCATACAGATAGATCTAGATAACCCCATGACAATTATTGGTGGAGAATGTGGGCAACTGAACCAAATCTGAACCTTTTAATGTAAGCAGGAAAAAAAAAAAAGATTTTCTTAAAGTCAGATTGATGCAGAGCGTTTGTATCTAGCGAGCTTAGACCTTCATAGATCAGACTGTAGTATGGGCTGTCTGCCAGACTTTGGACACTGTTCTGAGCTTTGGTTTTTTTATTCCCTCTCTTTTTAGCAACTGCAAGCCATGAATCTGTTCTTTATTTTAGGAGTGCTGTATAAAGGATTAAAAGCCATTATATTTATTGGGGCGTATTGGTTTCTTATTAAGTTCATCATGTTCTGTTTTGGAGTTCTATATGTATATAACCAATAAAGGGCACTGATGGAGATACCTGCCTGGTACCTATATGCAGTGATGTAGGATTTGAATCTTGACAGTTACATCCGAGAGCACCTAGGCAACACCAATGTTCATAAATCCATGGGACCCGATGGGGTGCATCCACGGGTGCTGAGGGAGCTGGCAGAGGTGATTGCTGAACCTCTCTCTATCATCTTTGAGAGGTCTTGCAGAATGGGGGAGGTGCCTGAAGACTGGAGGATAGCCAATGTCACTCCGGTCTTCAAAAAGGGCAAGAAGGAAGATCCAGGTAATTACAGGCCAGTCAGCCTCACCTCTGTCCCTGGAAAGGTGATGGAACAGCTTGTGCTGGATGCCATCTCCAGACAATTGGAAGAAAAGGAGGTTATCAGGAGTAGCCAGCATGGGTTCACCAGGGGGAGGTCATGCTTGACCAACCTGGTAGCCTTCTATGATGTTGTCACTGGCTGGGTGGATGGGGGGAGAGCAGTGGATGTAGTCTACCTTGATTTCAGCAAGGCGTTTGATACTGTCTCCCACGACATCCTTATAACAAAGCTGAGGAAGTGTGGGATAGATGAGTGGACAGTGAGGTGGGTTGAGAACTGGCTGACTGGCAGAGCACAGAGGGTCGTCGTTGGCGGTGCAGAGTCTGGTTGGAGACCTGTAACTAGCGGTGTTCCTCAGGGGTCGGTGCTGGGTCCGGTCTTGTTCAACATCTTCATCAATGACCTTGATGAGGGGATAGTGGCCACCCTCAGCAAGTTTGCTGATGATACGAAGTTGGGAGGATTGGCTGACACGCCTGAAGGCTGTGCTGCCATTCAGCGAGACCTGGACAGGCTGGAGAGCTGGGCGGTAAGAAACCAGATGAGGTTTAACAAAAGCAAGTGTAGAGTCTTGCACCTAGGGAGGAATAATTGCATGCAGCGGTACAGGTTGGGGGATGACCTGCTGGAGAGGAGCTCTGCAGAGAGGGACCTGGGTGTCCTGGTGGACGACAGGTTGGCCATGAGCCAGCAGTGTGCCCTTGTGGCCAAAAAGGCCAATGGCATTCTGGGCTGCATTAAAAAGAGCGTGGCCAGCAGGTCGAGGGAGGTGATCCTCCCCCTCTACTCTGCCCTGGTAAGGCCTCATCTGGAGTACTGTGTCCAGTTCTGGGCTCCCCAGTACAAAAAAGACAGGGATCTCTTGGAAAGAGTCCAGCGGAGGGCCACAAAGATGGTGAAGGGCCTGGAGCATCTCCCCTATGAAGAAAGGCTAAGTGAACTGGGTCTGTTTAGCCTTGAGAAAAGAAGACTGAGAGGGGACCTGATCCAGGTCTATAAATATCTAAGGTGTGGGGGGCAAAGTGGCGAGGCCAGACTTTTTTCAGCAGTGTGTGGAGACAGGACAAGGGGAAACGGCCAGAAACTGGAGCATAGGAAGTTCCGCACCAATGTGCGCAAGAACTTCTTTACAGTGAGGGTGACAGAGCACTGGAACAGGCTGCCCAAGGAGGCTGTGGAGTCTCCTTCTCTGGAGATATTCAAGACCCGCCTGGACACCTACCTGTGCGACCTGGTGTAGGGAACCTGCTTTGGCAGGGGGGTTGGACTCGATGATCTCTGGAGGTCCCTTCCAACCCCTACGATTCTGTGATTCTGTGATCCCAGAGGGAGTAACTAATTTTACAAACAACTCGATGATTAGACCAGTTTCCAGGTTCTCTTCTCAGTTCCTTATGTGTTTTTGGAATGCCAAATTAATGGTCATGTTGTTTTTCCCCCTAAATGTATTCCTCTTAATTTACAATATCTGGAGGAAGCCTTCCCAAAACCAGAAAATGCGAAGTGGAAGGGAATATGGAAAGGTTTAGGAAAAATCTTAGAAGCGTGGAGACCCCTGATGTCATGGGATTTCACTCTTGAACACCTGTGGGATCCCGAGAAACTAAGCAAATATTTGATTCTGGGATGGTGCGGCTTACATAGATCTGAGGAGGTACAACTTATTTGGGGCTTGGCTTGTGCTTACCGAGCTCTATACAATACCATTTTGGAGAGAGGGAGTTCCCGAGCTGAGATTCAAGCCAAAGGGGGAAGTCTCCAAGTCAAACCTGATCAATCCCAGGAGGCTCCAGTATCAATGTCAGTTGCCCCTGTGGAAGGCCAGAAAAGGAAACGGGTGTCCTCATGTCTAGAACGGAAAGAAGAAGAAGCTGAGGAGGTAGACAATGATCCAGGCGAGGGGCCCTCCCCAAAACCATTGTCATTGAGAAAGGCAACGGAAAAAAGTAAGACATGGAGAGGAGAGCGAGGAGGAGGAAGTCACTGTTACCACTACTTGTCAACCTCTGAAAATGACTGAAATCCAAGGCTCAAGAAAGCAGTTTACACGGCGCCCAAATGAGACTATTGTCACCTGGTTGCTTCGCTGTTGGGACACTGGGGCCAATAGCGTGCTTCTCTAGATGGTAACGAAGCTCGCCAACTAGGAAGCATTGCCAGAGACTCAGCTATCAACAGAGGGCTTAGTAGATGTCGGGATGGAGATGCCACCCTCTGGGAACGAGTGTTATTAGCCGTGAAAAAAGATATCCTTTCAAAGATGATCTGGAGCTTGCGATGAAAAAGTGGACTACTGCTGAAAAAGGTATTCAGTAATTGAGAGAGACAGCCATGGTGGAAATGTTGTATACCCATGTTTGTTACTAACAATCCACATCAAGGCCGTGATTCTGAGAGTAAGGAGCACATCAGACATATGGTGCAAACTCACAAGAACAGCACCAGAAAAGTATGCCAGTATACTAGCAGCAACATTTGAAAGGTATGAGGACCAACAGAGAAGGCCCCTAGTGTTTGAACTGATTATTACGCTCCAAAATTTTGAACAAAAACTACCTCCAACTCACGCTTCCATTTCAGCCATCTCCCAAGTAACAGAAAGACAAAATAAAGTGGATAAGATGATAGATAAAATGAAGAAGCAGCAGGATGGTATACTGGAGGAATTGTCTCTATTTATTGACCATGACAAACACATAGTAGTATCAGAAACACCTGATGAAGATAAAGATGATCAAAAGAGTCTACTGAAGGAGATGATCAAACTGATTAAAATCTCAGGTATCAGAGGCAAACGTCTTCCTGCTCAAGCAAATGGCAGTAGTAAATCTATGTCGTGTGCTGCCTTGTGGAGTTACTTACATGAGCATGGAGAAGACATGAACAAGTGGCATAAAAAACCCACTCCTGCACTACGAGCATGGGTGAGAGAACTACAAAACAGATCATCCACCAATGAATTGCTCCAGTTACTGCAGGTAATGAATAGAGGGGCCCTGCCCCTAGTCGGGGGGGAGGGGGAAGGGATAATAGAGTCTATTGGACTGTGTGGATTCGATGGCCTGGCATGTCAGACCCACAGAAATATAAAGCACTGGTGGACACAGGTGCACAGTGCACTCTGATGCCCTCAAGTCATGAAGGGAGAGAATCGATTCATATTTCTGGAGTAACTGGGGGCTATCAAGAATTGACAGTGCTGGAGGCTGAAATAAGCCTCACTGGTAAAGACTGGTAAAAACATCCTATTGTAACAGGCCCAGGGGCTCCGTGTATACTTGGTATTGATTACCTCAGAAGGAGACATTTCAAGGATACCAAGAAGTATCAATGGGCCTTTGGAATAGCTGCTGTAGACACAGACAACATTAAGCAGCTGTCTGTTTTGCGTGGCCTGTCAGAAGATCCACCTGTTGTGGGGTTGCTACGAGTAAAAGAGCAACAGGTACCAATTGCTATTAAAACAGTGAACAGACAGCAGTACTGCACCAACAGCTTTTCCTTGCTCCCCATTCATAAGTTGATTCGTCAACTAGAGAGTCAGGGAGTGATCAGCAAAACTCACTCACCTTTTAAAAGTCCCATATGGCCAGTGCATAAAGCCAGAGGAGAATGGAGGCTGACGGTAGACTACCATGGCCTGAATGAAGTCACACCCCCACTGAGTGCTGCTGTGCCGGCCATGTTAGAACTCCAGTATGAACAGGAGTCAAAAGCAGCCAAGTGGTATGCCACCACTGACACTGCTAATGCCTTCTTTTCCATTACATTGGCCACAGAATGCAGGTCACAGTTTGCTCTTACTTTGAGAGGCGTTCAATACACCTGGAACCATTTGCCCCAGAAACTGCATTGGAGCAGGGCGGCGCTTCCGAGCACCTGCAGTATATTGATGATACTGCTATGTGGGGTGATAGAACAGAGGAATTTTTCAAGAAAGGAGAGCGAATAATCCAAGTTCATCTGCAAGCTTGTTTTGCTATTAAGTGAAACAACGTGAAAGGACCAGCACAGGAAATTCAGTTCCCACTTGGAGTCTGTGGCAAAGAGCCTCAGGAGAGACCCGAGGCCGACCCCTGGGATTCTGGAGTCGAGCGTACAGGGGTCCTAAGAGTGCTTCACTCCAACTGAAAAGGAGATCTTTGCCACATATGGGGGGGTTCGGGCTTCTTCTGAAGTAATCAGTACTGAAATGCAGCTCCTTCTAGCGCCTCGACTGCCAGTACTGAACTGGATGTTTAAAGGAAACGTTCCCTCCACCCATCATGCTACTGATGCCACTTGGAGAAAGTGGATTGCGCTGAATACTCAGCGAGCTCGGATGGGAAACCTCAGTCCTCCAGGAATCATAGAAGTGATTATGGACTGGCTTGAAGGTAAAAAGTTTGGAACATCACCAGGAGAAGAGGTATCGCGTGCTAAAGAAGCCCCACCATACAATGAATTTCCAGAAAAAGAAAAGAAATTTGCACTGCTCACAGATGGATCATGTCATATTATGAGGAAACAGCGTAGATGGAAAGCTGCTGTGTTGAGCCCCACACAACAGGTTACAGAGGCCACTGAAGGCAAAGGAGAATCAAGACAGTTCACAGAGGTAAAGGCTGTCCAACTGGCCTTAGATGTTGCTGAACGGGAGAGGGGGCCAGTTCTGACTGACTCATGGATGGTGGGAAATGCCTTATGGGGGTGGTTACAGCAGTGGGAACAAAACAACTGGCAACAGAGGAGTAAACCTATTTGGGCTGCTGAACTGTGCAAAGACATTGGTGCCTGAATAATGAATAAAGTAAAGGTGCATCATGTAGACGCTCATGTGCAGAAGAATCGGGCTACTAAAGAACAACAAAATAACCATCAGGTAGATCGAGGTGCTAAAATTGAGGTGGCTCAAATAGACTTGGACTGGCAAAACAAGGGTGAGTTATTTCTAACTCAGTGGGCCCATGAAACCTCAGGCCATCAAGGAAGGGATGCAACATATAAGTGGGCAGAGAACGAGGGGCAGACTTAACTATGGACTCTATTGCACAGGTTATTCATGACTGTGAAACATGCACCATAATTAAACAGGCCAAGAGGATGAAACCTCTCTGGGAGAAAGGGCAATGGCAAATGTATAAATATGGGGAGGCATGGCAGGTTGATTATATCACCTTGCCACGAACTCGCAATGGTAAGCGTTATGTGCTCACCATGGTAAAAGCAACTACCGGGTGGCTTGAAACATATTCAGTACCCCATGCTACTGCCCGAAACACCATATTGGGTCTGGAGAAACAAGTCCTGTGGCGACATGGCACTCCAGAAAGAATTGAGTCAGATAATGGAACTCATTTCAAAAATTCTCTTGTAAATACTTGGGCCAAAGATCATGGCATTGAGTGGATTTATCATATCCCCTATCGTGCACCAGCCTCTGGTAAGATCGAATGGTACAATGGGTTGTTGAAAACCATGTTGAAAGCAATGGGTGGCGGAACATTTAAGAACTGGGAGAAGAATTTGGCAGAAACCACCTGCTTGGTCAATACCAGAGGATCTATCAATCGTAATGGTCCTACCCAATCCAGCTCCCTACATGCTGTAGAGGGAGATAAGGTCCCTGTAGTTCAAGAAAAGAACATGTTGGGAAAAGCAGTTTGGGTCCTTCCAGCCTCTGGAAAGGGCAAACCT
The DNA here is from genome assembly GCA_016647715.1 of Pavo muticus. Classification (NCBI taxonomy): domain Eukaryota; kingdom Metazoa; phylum Chordata; class Aves; order Galliformes; family Phasianidae; genus Pavo; species Pavo muticus. Next base: position 26,146 of record JACDJE010000574.1, on the reverse strand, counting down.
CTCTGTGGAACTGTTTTTGCCCAGGGACCTGGGTCCACTTGGAGGGTGATGCAGAAAAACGGAGATGTTCAATGTGTTCCACAAGGGAATTTGATGTTAGGGGAGTGCAGTCAGTAATTCTATGTATATATATGTATATGGACATGTATGTGTAATGCTTGTTAATCATTGTTTGTTTGTATATATGTATATATATAGAGAGAGAGAGAGCATGGTGTAGTGATGTAGAATAAGGGGTGGAATGTCATGGTTTTGTGATTTTTTGGTTTTCAGTATTCCACATCATAACATCATGTAGTGCACTGGGAGTTAAAGTGTTAATGCCCCAGTTCCGGGTACCTGTCCCTGTTCATCATGGAGGTCATGGGATCTTCCCTCCTGGGGGTGGGTCTCTTCCTTCTTCTTTGACTGACAAAGAACGCAGGCGGGTTTTTTTCAGGTGCTCTGAAAGCTCTCTCTCTCTCTCCTATTTTATTTGATTTATTAGTCTCAATTTCAATTAGATTGTATTATATCATAGTTAGTAAAATAAGTTTACCTCCCTAGATCTGTGCTGCTGTTCTTTTTTCTTTCCCTTTCCCTTCCCATTTTCAGGGGTGTTGGGGAGGGGGGCCCTTGGGCCTACTGTCCCTGTCACAGGCATAGACTGGTCCGGATAACCCCATGACAACCTGCCTCTACTGTCTCCAGGAAATGAAGCTGACACACTGGCTGAGTTCGATGGATTGAGGATTCACCATCTGGGAACATTGCCCACTGGTTACATCAGAAGCTGTGGCATGCTGGACGAAAGACAGTGTGGGCAGCTGCTAAAGCATGGGGGCTGCCCATACAACTATCAGATATTGTCCAGGCCTGCTGAGACTGTGATGCTTGCTCCAAGATGAGACCCAGACTGCTGCCCGAAACAACAGCCCATCTTGCTAGAGGACACAATCCTCTCCAGCTATGGCAAGTTGATTACATTGGGCCCCTCCCTCGGTCTAAGGGGGCGTGATATGCCCTGACCTGTGTCGACACAGCAAGTGGGCTAATACAGGCCTATCCAGTGCTGAGAGCGATCCAGGCATATACCATCAAGGCACTTACCAAGTTGATGGCTGCCTACAGGATACCTCAAGTCATCAAGAGCTACTAAGGGACTCATTTCACTGGTACCATGATACAACGCTGGGCAGAAGAAAACAACATTGAATGGCGATTCCACCTGCCATATAATCCAACAGGGCCAGGCCTTATTGAACTCTATAATGGTATTCTTAAGGCTGCCCTGAAGACAGACTCTCAGTCCCTGCAGGGGTGGACAAAGAGACTCTACGAATCCCTGCGGGAGCTGAATGAAAGGCCTAGTGATGGCAGACCCTGTGCCTTTAAAATGTTAAAGAGAACATGGGTCTCCACGCTTAGGATCCAAATTACAGGCACCAATAATTGGGTAAGACCCAAAATCGGCAATGAAAATAATTTTCTGCTCCTTGCCCCTGAGAATCTAGAACCAGGTACCCATATAATAGAATAGCCTTGGAAGCTGGAAGTAGGACGAAAACGGTGTGGCCTACTTGCACCTTGGGGGAGATTATTGGAGGTTGGGGGATCGGTCGTCCCCCCAGTAATGGGTACATGGCCTTCTGACATCATGGTCAACACTCCGGTCTTCATCGCTAAGGGGACCTTAATCATGTCCCTGTGGCAGATCTGGACTCCCCCTTTGGTACCTGATACAGGTATGAATCCTCAGATATCGAGCCAAAGGATGTACAGATGGCCGGGACATGCCCCTGTGCAAGCCAAAGTGTTGACCCAGGACAGGAACACAGCCTGTATCTTGCCATGGAAGGCGGACCTTCCCCTTCTAGTACCTCTAAAACATCTTTACTACTCCCCGTGTGTCTCTGAGTCCACAGGATCACCGGGAATGTGAAATCAATATGAAATCAAGATGCTCCAGTGTCACTATAAGATCAGCGTGACACCCAGTGGTGGAGTATATGGGACTGATGGAATGTGAGCCGAACCTTTCCTGATCCAAGCTACTGTATGCCTCCAGTAACGGCATCGGGCACTGGCCCATGAAAGAACACAACCTTCAACCACGAATCGACCATCAATCATCGTATATTATGTTATTATTTTATGCGAAAAAGCTGACGAAAAAGCTCTTTTTAGGGCTGTTTTGAAGGCAGCAAAAGCACTGTGCCGGTGCGAGGGGCTGGCAGCTTGTGGGCGGGCTGCTGAGGCAGCAGGGGTGGAGCTGGCCCAATCGCGGTATAGTTTAAACAGCTTCCTACCGTGTGAAACGGTCATTGCTGAGGAGACCAGCTTCAGAGCAGGTAAGACTGCGCTGGGTAAGGGATCTAAAGCGAAAAAGCCGACCAAAAAGCTCTTTTTAGGGCTGTTTTGAAGGCAGCAAAAGCACTGTGCCGGCGCAAGGGGCTGGCAGCTTGTGGGCGGGCTGCTGAGGCAGCAGGGGCGGAGCTGGCTCTTATCTCTTATCTCTTGCGCCTGACCTTGACTGTTCCTTGGGAAACTAAAAGCAGCTCTTGGGAGGGCAGAAGCTAGCTTCATATCACACCAGGTGAGAACGGGGTGTTACCCTCCTCTGACACCGGGGAGGGAGGTCAGAGTGTGANTTTTTCAGCAGCTACCAGCTATGAATCCACTCTTTATTTTAGGAGCGCTGTATAAGTGATTAAAAGCCATTACGCTCCTCGGAACTTATTGGCCTCTTATTAACGTCATGATTTCTTGTTGTGGAATTGTGTTCATATATAAACAAATAAGGGCAGTGATGAAGACACCTGCCTGGTACTTATATGCAATGTGGTATGATTTGAATTTTGACACTTGTATCCCAGATGGAGTAGCTAATTTTACAAACAACACGATATTCAAACCAGTTTCCAGGCTTTCTTCTCAGTTCGTCACATGTTTTTTGAATGCCGAGCTAGCGTTCATGCTCGTGGTCATACTCGTGTGCATGTTATCAATCTCCCTGAATATATTCTTCTACATTCACGTTATGTGGAAGAAGTCTTCTCCAAAACCAGAGAATGCTGACTGGCAGGGAATATGGAGAGGTTTAGGAAAAATCTTAGAAGTGTGGGGACCCGCAATGTCATGGGATTTCACTCTTGAACACCTGTGGGATCCTGAGAAACTAAGTCAGTATTTCAGTCAGGGATGGTGCGGCTTACATAGATCTAAGGACGTACAACTTATCTAGGGCTTGGCTTGTGCTTACTGTGCTCTATATAATACTATTCTGGAGAGAGAGAGTTTCCGAGCTGAGGTTCAAACCAAAGGAAGAAATCTCCAAGTCAAATCTGATCAGTCACAGGAGACACCAGTATCAATGTCAGTTGCCCCTGTGGAAGGCAAGAAATGGAAACGAGTGTCCTTGCGTCTAGAACGGAAAAAAGAAGAAGCAGAGGAGGAGGTAGAGGAAGATCCAGGCAAGGGGCCCTCCTCAGAACCACCATCATCGAGAAAGGCAAAAGAAAAAACTAAGAGACATGGAGAAGACAGTGATGAAGAGGAAGTCTCTATTACCACTGTTCGTCAACCTCTGAAGATGACTGAAATCCAAGGCTCAAGAAAGGAGTTTACATGGCAACCGAACGAAACTCTTGTTTCCTGATTGCTTTGCTGTTGGGACAAAGGAGCCAGTAGCTTGTCTCTAGATGGTAACGAAGCTCGCCAACTAGGAGGTATCGCCGGAGACGCAGCTATCGACAGAGGGATTAGTAGATGTTTGGATGGAGCTGCTTCCCTCTGGGAAAGAGTGTTAGTAGCCATGAAGGAAAGGCATCCCTTCAAAGACGATCTGGAGCCTGAGATGAAAAAGTGGGATACAGTTGAAAAAGATATCCAGTATTTGAGGGAAATAGCCGTGGTGGAAATGTTGTATGACCCTAATTTTGTTCCTAACGATCCATGCCGAGACCATGATCCTGAGAGAGTGAGGATGATGCCTGATATATGGCAGAAACTCACAACAACAGCACCAGAAAGATATGCCAGTACACTAGCAGCAACGTTTGACAGATATGAGGAGCAACAGAGAAGGACCCTAGTTTGTGAATTGATTCTTGCACTTCAAAACTATCAACAAATGCTACCCCCAACTCATGCTTGCTTTCCAGCCATCTCACAAGTAACAGACAGGCTAGATGAAGTGCAAGAGCAATTGTCTCTATTGATTAATCGTGAAGAACCTGTAGCAGTATCAGAAACGCTTGATGAAGATCAGGATAATACAAGGAGTCTAATGAAGGAGCTGATCAAACAAATGAAAATCCAAACAATTGAAGGTGGACCTTCTTCCTCACCTGTATCATCAAAATCTCAGATATTAAAGGCAAAATCTTTCCTGCTCAAACAAGAAACAATAGTAAGAATACATCGTGTATTGCCTTGTGGCATTACCTACGTGACCATGGAGAAGACATGAGGAAGCGGCATGACCAAGCTATGCCTGTACTACGAGCACAGGTGAGAGAATTACAAAACAGATTAATCACCAGTGCAGTTGCTCCAGTTACCACAGGTAATGAATAGAGGGGCACTACCATCAGTCGGGGAGGGAAAGGGATAATAGAGTTTATTGGATTGTGTGGATTCGATGGCCTGGCACATCAGAACCACAGAAATATAAGGCACTGGGGGACACCGGTGCACAGTGCACTCTGATGCCCTCGAGCTATGAAGGGACAGAATCAATTCATATTTCTGGAGTGACTGGGGGCTCTCAAGAATTGACTGTGTTGGAGGCTGAGATAAGCCTCACTGGGAAAGACTGGCAAAAACATCCTATTGTGACTGGCCCAGGGGCTCCATGCATACTTGGTATTGATTACCTCAGAAGGGGGCATTTCAAGGATCCTAAGGGGTATCGATGGGCCTTTGGAATAGCTGCTGTGGACACAGACAACATTAAGCAGCTCTCTGTTTCGCCTGGCCTATCAGAAGATCCATCTGCTGTGGGGTTGCTATGAGTAAAAGAGCAGCAGGTACCGATTGCCACAAAAACGCTGCATAGATGACAGTACCGCACGAATAGGGATTCCTTGCTCCCCATTCACAAGCTAATTCATCAGCTAGAGAGACAGGGAGTGATCAGCAAAACTCACTCACCATTTAACAGCCCCATTTGGCCAGTGCATAAAGCCAGTGGAGAATGGAGGCTGACGGTAGACTACCGTGGCCTGAATGAAGTCACACCCCCACTGAGTGCTGCTGTACCGGACATGTTAGAACTCCAATATGAACTGGAGCCAAAAGCAGCCAAATGGTATGCCACTATTGACATTGCTAACGCCTTCTTTTCCATTCCTTTGGCCATGGAATGTAGGCCACAGTTTGCTTTCAACTGGAGGGGCGTTCAGTATACTTGGAACCATTTGCTCCAGGGGTGGAAACACAACCTGACCATTTGCCATGGGTTGATCCAAACTGTATTGGAGCAGGGCGGTGCTCCCGAGCACCTGCAGTACATTGACGATATCATTGTGTGGGGCGATGCAGCAAAGGAAGTTTTCACGAAAGGAGAGCAAATAATCCAAATTCTTCTGCAAGCTGGTTTTGCTATTAAGCGAAGCAAAGTGAAAGGACCTGCCCAGGAAACTCATTTCCTAGGGATAAAGTGGCAAGATGGGCGTTGTCACATTCCAGCAGAGGTGATCAACAAAATCACTGCTATGTCTCCACCCACTAGCAAGGGAGAGACACAGTCTTTTCTGGGTGTAGTGGGCTTTTGGAAAATGCATGTTCCGAACTATAGCCTCATTGTAAGCCCCCTTTATCAGTTGATGGGGAAGAAGAATGATTTTACATGGGGCCCTGAGCAGCAGCAGGATTTTGAACAGATTAAACAGGAGATAGCCCGTGCCGTGGCTCAACTGGATGTTTAAAGGAAAGGTTCCATCCACCCATCATGCAAGTGATGCCACTTGGAGCAAGTGGATTGCGCTGATTTCACAACGAGCTCGGATGGGGAACCTCAGTCGTTCAGGAATCTTAGAGGTGATCACGGACTGGCCTGAAGGTAAAAAGTTTGGAACATCACCAGGAGAAGAGGTATTGCGTGCTAAAGAAGCCCCAGCATACCATGAACTACCAGAAAATGAAAAGAAATATTACCTGTTCACAGATGGATGGTGTCGTATTGTGGGGAAGCATTGCTGATGGAAAGCTGCTGTGTGGAGCCCCACACGACAAGTTGCAGAGGCCACTGAAGGGAAAGGAGAATCAAGCCAATTTGCAGAGGTAAAGGCTGTCCAACTGGCCTTGGATGTTGCTGAACGAGAGAGGTGGCCAATGCTTTATCTATATATGGACTCATGGATGGTGGCAAATGCTTTATGGGGGTGGTTACAGCAGTGGGAGCAAAACAACTGGCAAAGAAGGGGTGAACCTATTTGGGCAGCTGAACTGTACAAAGATATTGCTGCCCGAATAAAGGATATGGTCGTAAAGGTGCGCCATGTAGATGCTCATGTGCCCCAGTATCGGGCTACTGAAGAACAACAGAATAACCATCAGGTAGATCAAGCTGCCAAAATTGAGATGGCTCAAATAGACTTGGACTGGCAGAACAAGGGTGAATTATTTCTATCTCGGTGGGCCCATGAAACCTCGGGCCATCAAGGAAGGGATGCAACATATAAGTGGGCAGAGAATGAAGGGCAGACTTAACTATGGACTCTATTGCACAGGTTATTCATGACTGTGAAACATGCACCATAATTAAACAGGCCAAGAGGATGAAACCTCTCTGGGGGGGAGGCGTGGCAGGTTGATTATATCACCTTGCCACAATCTCACAATGGTAAGCATTATGTTCTCACCATGGTGGAGGCAACCACCGGGTGGCTTGAGACATATGCAGTACCCCATGCTACCGCCCGAAACACCATATTGGGTCTGGAAAGGCAAATCCTGTGGTGACATGGCACCCCAGAAAGAATTGAGTCAGATAATGGAACTCATTTCAAAAATTCTCTTGTAAATACTTGGGCCAAAGATCATGGCATTGAGTGGATTTATCATATCCCCTATCATGCACCAGCCTCTGGTAAGATCGAATGGTACAATGGGTTGTTGAAAACCATGTTGAAAGCAATGTGTGGCGGAACATTTTAGCACTGGGAGAAGCATTTGGCAGAAACCACCTGCTTGGTCAATACCAGAGGATCTGTCAATCGTAATGGTCCTACCCAATCCAGCTCCCTACATGCTGTAGAGGGAGATAAGGTCCCTGTAGTACATGCAAAAAGCATGTTGAGAAAAGCGGTTTGGGTCCTTCCAGCTTCTGGAACGGGCAAACCCCTCCGTGGAACTGTTTTTACCCAGGGACCTGGGTCCACTTGGTGGATGATGCAGAAAAATGGGGATTTTCAATGTGTTCCACAAGGGAATTTGATGTTAGGGGAGTGCAGTCAGTAATTCTATGCATATATATGTATATGGACATGTATGTGTAATGCATTTTAATCATTGTTTGTATATTTGTGTGTATATATATATATTGAGCATGAGTGATGTAGAATAAGGGGTGGAATGTCACTGTTTTGTGATTTTGGTTTTCAGTGTTCCACATCATAACATCATGTAGTGCACTGGGAGTCAAAGTGTTAATACTCTATCCGGGTACCTGTCTGCACGTCACAGAGGGACGGGCTTGCTCTCTTCTCTTCCGCTCTGACCTGGGAAGGACGCAGGGAGTGCTTTTCAGGTGCTCTGGAAACTCACTCTCTCTCTCCTACTTTATTTGATTTATTAGTCTCAACTTCAATTAGATTGTATTTTATCATAGTTAGTAAAATAAGTTTACCTCCCTAGACGGTCTATTCATTTTTTTTCCTTTCCCTTTCCCTTCCCATTTTCGAGGGGGGCCCTTGGCCCGCTATCCCTGTCACAGGCATAGACTGGTCCAGATAACCCCGTGACAATGTGTAATGCATTTTAATCACTGTTTGTTTTTATATGTGTATATATATATATTGAGCATGATGTAGTGATGTAGAATAAGGGGTGGAATGTCATGGTTTTGTGATTTTTGTTTTTTCTGTATTCCACATCATAACATCATGTTGTGCACTGGGAGTTGAAGTGTTAATACTCTACTTCCGGGTACCTGTTCTTGTACGTCACGGAGGTCATGGGATCTTGCCCCCCCCCAGGGTGGGTCTCTTCCTTCGGCTGGCGAGTACACTGGCGTGTTGGTTTTTCAGGTGCTCTGAAAACTCTCTCTCTCTCTCTCCTATTTTATTTGATTTATTAGACTCAATTTCAATTAGATTTTATTATATCATAGTAAAATAAGTTTTCCTCCCTAGATTGTTGCCACTGCTATTTATTTTCCTTTCCCTTTCCCTTCCCGTTTTGGGGNCATTAGTTACATACAAAGAATCTGTTACGATATTGATTGCCACCCTTGACCATTGCTGCAGTGCCCATACTACTGCTGCCAATTCCAGCGTTTGTAAGGAGTCTCCTGGAACTGCATTAATCATATGATTGTGCCAAACCCCTTGGTCATACCACACACAAACAGCTAATTGCTTTGCAGAACCAGCATCCGTATACACTGTCTGCCCCTGTATAGGTTCCGGTGAAAATCAAGAACCCAATTTCCACTCATAAGCTCACAATACCTGCCATAAAGGTCCTTTGGGTGTTTTAGAGTGAATGATCCATTATATCCCAACACTGCTTCTTGAAAGGGAACTGAATTCTGTAGATACCACACGAAATGCTCTGAGGTAATTGATAAACTCATGTTGCCCGGTTCTTCCCCTGTGATTTCCACATATCTCGTTCATCCCTTTCTGGTCAATTCTGCTAGCAGTTCCATTCAAGTTTGAAGACTCATTTTTGGTTGCATCGGCAAAAACACCCATTCCAAAATTCATAAATCTAATCCAATACATTCATGTTCGGCAGTGGCATTCTCTACCTCGCCCCTTTTCCCCTTTTTCTTTTTTCCACTGCCCTAGAATGGCAAACGGGTAGCATTCATGTGCACAAACAAGCAACGATACAGGTCGCCCAGCAGTACATCGAGCGGAAGCCCCACAAGTAATTTTGATCCAAAGCCTCCTTGCCTTTCCTTTGATAATCCCGCATTAGGCTGAGCATTTGGTAGTGCTATTATTTGTGCAATTACACTCCCTTTTGGAATAAACATTAGAGGATTTAACATATTCCCCACTACCATAATTTCACCCTTAAAGTCCACATCAATTACTCCTGGAATGACAATAAGACCCTTTAACCCTGCAGATGATCAACCCAAAAGTAACCCTCCCAGCTGTAAATTTGACAATGGACCTTGTACCCCTGTGGGAATCAAATTAACTGTTTTATCAGTTAAAGTGACACTCATTGCCGCTGCCAAGTCCACTCTGAGACTTCCTGCTGTTGCTGAGACTGCTCGGTCAAAAAATCCATCGGTCCTGTTGCAGCTACTGTTGTCGTGCGGCTGTTCGCGCTGCGTTTCCCATTTCTCAAGCATCAACAGGCTGCAGTTGCATGAGTATCATTCTGACATTTATCACACCATACAGTGGAAAAACATTTCTTTCTTATATGCCCCGTTTTACCACATCTATAACACACCCAGTTGACAACACTTTCCCTTTTATTAAATTCCCACTTTTTTTTTCATCACGATCAGCAAGTCTACACCACTCACGCTCAAAGAGTAACAATTGCGAAGTTGATAACAATAATTTTGCTGCATTCATACAATCATATGGTGCCATAACATCTGCCAAAAAAATCCAAGTAATTATTTGTTGAACCACCTCAGACCCAATACCATAGTATGAAACTGTCTTCTTTGCTTGCTGTAAAATTTTCCAATCATGTGAACGCTGCATCGCCGCGGGGCTGCTGGGCCTGAGTGGCACGGGGGGGGGCCTCGGGGCGGGGCGAAGGGCAGGAGCGTGAAGAGCATCGGGGCGGTGATTTCTCTTCTCCCCGGCCAGGGTCAAGGTCGGAGCTGCGGATCGAATCCGAGCTGCTTTCTGCATCGAGGGGCAGCGGAGGGGGTAGGAGGGAGGGCGATGGGTTCCAGAGTCATGACAGGTATCAATATGATTAAATCATCATGCTCAACTTTATTGAGAAAATCCACACATATAGAGAAAGCAGTGGGCTAAAAATACACACACCGTATACAGCTTACATAGTGGGCTAAAAATTACATCGTTATCTAGCGAATGCAGGGGCGAGTACAATTCTATGATTGGTGCATAGAGAAAAACAATTATAAATATCAGAAACTTTCTCACTGTTGGTTGCCAGCTCCCTGTTATCCA
>JACDJE010000574.1:0-15297 GCA_016647715.1 Pavo muticus | reverse complement strand
GAAGCAGGCCCTCTCCATTGACCTGAAGCAGGATCCCGATACAAAACCTGAATCTTTGGTAATGCATTATTCATACCCTGCTTAACAGCCTGATGATGGATAACTATCAGAGGTTCCTCCCTTCCTCCCATTAAACACAAATGATTCAAAACAAACAAAGCTTTTTTTAACCGCTCATCTATATCCATGATGGTGCTTAGTTTCTGTAGTTGAATCTTTAAAACCTGATGAGAGCTTTCAATGATAGCCTGACCAGTCGGTGACTGAGGAATTCCTGTGCTGTGTTTCACTCCCCAAGACTTACAGAAGACTCTAACCCTTTTACTAACGTAAGCTGGACCATTATCTGTTTTTATACACTCAGGCATGCCCATAACTGCAAAACATGCCGTAAGATGTCGACAAACATGCAATGCTTTTTCTCCATTTTGTGCCGTGGCCCATATCATACCTGAAAATGTGTCACAACTAACATGAAGATACTTTCGAGAACCAAATGATGGAACATGAGTAACATCCATTTGCCATAACTCTAGAGCCTTCAAACCCCGAGGATTTACCCCAAGGCCAAGACCCGGTCCTTGATGGCTACATTGAGGGCATGTTCGTACAATACCTGTGGCTTCAGACCATGTGAGGTCAAACTGTCTTTTAAGACCTCGAGCATTCTGATGGAACATTTCATGAGACATGCGCGCTCTAGCAAAGTCACTTTCACAAACCACCTGCGCCATACTAACTAATTTATCTGCTCTGTAATTTCCTTCACCCAGTCCCACATTAAGTTGATGACTTCTGATATGGATAATACAGTAGTCTGCTGTCCTAGCTTTAATGGCATCTTGTAAGTGTAGAAACAATTCTAATAATCGTGGCCGTTTTGTGCACCTTAATATCGCATCCTCTATTCGGGACACTGCATTAGTTACATACAAAGAATCTGTTACGATATTGATTGCCACCCTTGACCATTGCTGCAGTGCCCATACTACTGCTGCCAATTCCAGCGTTTGTAAGGAGTCTCCTGGAACTGCATTAATCATACGATTGTGCCAAACCCCTTGGTCATACCACACACAAACAGCTAATTGCTTTGCAGAACCAGCATCCGTATACACTGTCTGCCCCTGTATAGGTTCCGGTGAAAATCAAGAACCCAATTTCCACTCATAAGCTCACAATACCTGCCATAAAGGTCCTTTGGGTGTTTTAGAGTGAATGATCCATTATATCCCAACACTGCTTCTTGAAAGGGAACTGAATTCTGTAGATACCACACGAAATGCTCTGAGGTAATTGATAAACTCATGTTGCCCGGTTCTTCCCCTGTGATTTCCACATATCTCGTTCATCCCTTTCTGGTCAATTCTGCTAGCAGTTCCATTCAAGTTTGAAGACTCATTTTTGGTTGCATCGGCAAAAACACCCATTCCAAAATTCATAAATCTAATCCAATACATTCATGTTCGGCAGTGGCATTCTCTACCTCGCCCCTTTTCCCCTTTTTCTTTTTTCCACTGCCCTAGAATGGCAAACGGGTAGCGTTCATGTGCACAAACAAGCAACGATACAGGTCGCCCAGCAGTACATCGAGCGGAAGCCCCACAAGTAATTTTGATCCAAAGCCTCCTTGCCTTTCCTTTGATAATCCCGCATTAGGCTGAGCATTTGGTAGTGCTATTATTTGTGCAATTACACTCCCTTTTGGAATAAACATTAGAGGATTTAACATATTCCCCACTACCATAATTTCACCCTTAAAGTCCACATCAATTACACCTGGAATGACAATAAGACCCTTTAACCCTGCAGATGATCAACCCAAAAGTAACCCTCCCAGCTGTAAATTTGACAATGGACCTTGTACCCCTGTGGGAATCAAATTAACTGTTTTATCAGTTAAAGTGACACTCATTGCCGCTGCCAAGTCCACTCTGAGACTTCCTGCTGTTGCTGAGACTGCTCGGTCAAAAAATCCATCGGTCCTGTTGCAGCTACTGTTGTCGTGCGGCTGTTCGCGCTGCGTTTCCCATTTCTCAAGCATCAACAGGCTGCAGTTGCATGAGTATCATTCTGACATTTATCACACCATACAGTGGAAAAACATTTCTTTCTTATATGCCCCGTTTTACCACATCTATAACACACCCAGTTGACAACACTTTCCCTTTTATTAAATTCCCACTTTTTTTTTCATCACGATCAGCAAGTCTACACCACTCACGCTCAAAGAGTAACAATTGCGAAGTTGATAACAATAATTTTGCTGCATTCATACAATCATATGGTGCCATAACATCTGCCAAAAAAATCCAAGTAATTATTTGTTGAACCACCTCAGACCCAATACCATAGTATGAAACTGTCTTCTTTGCTTGCTGTAAAATTTTCCAATCATGTGAACGCTGCATCGCCGCGGGGCTGCTGGGCCTGAGTGGCACGGGGGGGGGCCTCGGGGCGGGGCGAAGGGCAGGAGCGTGAAGAGCATCGGGGCGGTGATTTCTCTTCTCCCCGGCCAGGGTCAAGGTCGGAGCTGCGGATCGAATCCGAGCTGCTTTCTGCATCGAGGGGCAGCGGAGGGGGTAGGAGGGAGGGCGATGGGTTCCAGAGTCATGACAGGTATCAATATGATTAAATCATCATGCTCAACTTTATTGAGAAAATCCACACATATAGAGAAAGCAGTGGGCTAAAAATACACACACCGTATACAGCTTACATAGTGGGCTAAAAATTACATCGTTATCTAGCGAATGCAGGGGCGAGTACAATTCTATGATTGGTGCATAGAGAAAAACAATTATAAATATCAGAAACTTTCTCACTGTTGGTTGCCAGCTCCCTGTTATCCACCCCCCTTCACGAATACTCCAAGGTTGCTGACCGCTGCAGCCTGGATTACTCAGTCGTAGCAAATTATATCCCTTGTTATCCAAATATTCTACAACAGGTGTCCACCAGTGCCTTATATTTCTGTGGTTCTGATGTGTCAGGCCATCTAATCCGCACAGTCCAATACACTCTTTTATCCCTTCCCCCCCTCGGCTGGGGGCAGGGCCCCTCTATTTGTTTCCTCAGTCGTTTTCACGGCCATTGCCGTTTCTCACAGCAACTGGAGCAATCACCTTTTTGGAGAAGTTCACCTTGGTGGTTGATCTGTCTTGTAATTCTTTTACTCGTGCTTGAAGTGCAGGAGTCGGTTTTTTATGCCACTTCTTCATATCTTCTCCATGGTCACATAGGTAGCGCCACAAGGCAATACGCGACATAGTCTTCCTGTTGTCATTTCTCAACCAGGAGAACGTCTTCTTTTGATGGCTGAGACATTGGATGATGCAGGTTGGGAGGAAACCAGTTGATCAGGCCCTCCAGTAAGCTGTTTTGGTTATCCTGGTCACCATCGGATGTGTCTGATACCACCAAGGATTCATCAGCATTAAGCACAGCAGACAGTTTGTCTTTTATATCTTCTTGATTGCTCTCCATTCTGTCCAGCTTTTCAGCTACTTTTGTAATGGCTGAAACACAAGCTCATAGAGGGGTTAAATGTTGATGAGGAGAAAGGTTCCAGAGTCATGACAGGTATCAATATGATTAAATCATCATGCTCAACTTTATTGAGAAAATCCACGCTTACATAGTGAAGAGCAAAGGGATAAAAATAGCCACACACACAAGCTTATATATTGGGCTAAAATTACACTGCTTATCTAGCAAATAGTAGGCAAAAACAATTCTATGATTGGTGCATAGAGAAAAACTATAAATCTTCTACAGTATCAGAAACATTCTCACTGTCGACTGCCAGCTCCTTGTTTGCCACCCCTGTCTAAAACATTCCAAGGTCGCTGACCGTTGCAGCCTGGATTGCTCAGTCGAAGCAATTATANGGGGGGGGGGGTCGGGGAGGGGGCCCAAGACCCTACTGCCCCTGTCACGGGCATAGATTGGTCCAAATAACCCCGTGTCAGACGTATTAGAGCAATGCGCAGAGAGAAACATTGTTCGCTCCACCAGAGAAGATTCCTGTTAGGAAACACCTCATTCCTGAAGATGCCTGGTTTACAGACGGGTCCAGCAAGGGCAACCTGAGGATGCGTAGAGTTGTGGCTTACAATCCCTCCACTGAAACAATATGGTTTGAAGAGGGGGATGGTCAGAGTAGCCAGTGGGCAGAACTGAGAGTCATGTGGATGGTTATAACCAAGGAACCCCATCATGGTATCCTGAATATCTGCGCAGATAGTTGGGCTGTGTACCGGGGGCTCACTCTCTGGATTGCACAGTGGGCCACCCAGGAATGGACTTTCCACGCCCAACCACTCTGGGGCAGAGATATGTGGCAAGACATCTGGAATGTGGTTAGACACAGGACTGTACATGTCAACCACATTTCTGGCCACCAGCCTCTACAGTCACCGGGAAACGATGAAGCTGACACACTGGCCGAGTTCGATAGATTGAGGATTCACCATCTGAGAACATTGCCCACTGGTTACATCAGAAGCTGTGGCATGCTGGACGAAAGACAGTGTGGGCAGCTGCTAAAGCATGGGGGCTGCCCATACAACTATCAGATATTGTCCAGGCCTGCTGAGACTGTGATGCTTGCTCCAAGATGAGACCGAGACCGTTGCCCAAAACTACAGCCCATCTTGCTAGAGGACACTGTCCTCTCCAGCGATGGCAAGTTGATTACATTGGGCCCCTCCCTCTGTCTGAGGGGGCATGATATGCCCTGACCTTCGTCTATACCGCAAGTGGGCTAATGCAGGCCTATCCAGTGCTGAGAGTGAAGCAGGCGTATACCATCAAGGCACTTACCAAGTTGATGGCTGCCTATGGGACACCTTATGTCATTGAGTGCAACCAAGGGACACATTTCACTGGTACCATGATACAACGCTGGGCAGAAGAAAATAACATTGAATGGCGATTCCACCTGCCATATAATCCAACGGGGGCAGGCCTTTTTGAATGCTATAATGGTATTCTTTAGGTTACCCTGAAGACAGACTCAGTCCTTACAGAGGTGGACAAAGAGACTCATTGAAACCCTGCAGGACCTGAATGAAAGGCCTAGAGATGGCAGACCCAGTGCCTTGAAAATGCTACAGACAACATGGGCCTCCCTGCTTCGGATGTAAATTACAGGCACCGATAATCGGGAGAGACCCCAAATTGGCATTGAAAATAACCTTCTGCTCCCTGTCCTGAGAGTCTAAAACCAGGTACCCATAGAATAAAACGGCCTTGGATGGTGCAAGTAGGGCCAAAGTGGTGTGGCCTACTTGCACCTTGGGGGAGATTATTGGAGGAGGGAGGCTCGGTAGTCCCTCTGGTAATCGGTACATGGCCTTCTGACATTGTGGTCAACACTCCAGTCTTCATTGCTAAGGATACCCTCATCATGACCCTATGGCAGTTCAGGACCCCCCTGATCTGGTTTTACTCGTTTACTGGTTTTGCATTTTACTGGTACCATGATACAATGCTGGTGTCATTGTTTTATGATTTTTGGTTATCGGTATTCCACATCATAACATCATGTAGTACACTGGGAGTTAAAGAGTTAATGCTCCAGTTCCAGGTACCTGTCCTAGAAGAAAAGAAGATCTACATCCCCCAGAGGACTGTTCATGGTTCTGTGGGAATACAAGAAAAACCGTTCAGAGCTGCAGCTGTGGAGCAAGATAAACAGCATGAGAACCAAGGACACCTCTAGAAGAAGAAAGAACGGCTCACGGCTCTGATTGAAATAAGCGCCCGCATGAACGGTTAAGAAGTGTTTGTAGAATGCTCTGTTGACATGTAGGGGCAGATGGGAAAGTTGTAGTGGCAGATGGGAAAGCTAGAAAAAGAAAACTTGTTAAGGTATATAAGTGATGTGAGAACTTGTAATAAACAATTTGGATCGTTCACATCTGAGTCCATGCATCAGACACTGCATGATTCTGTTACTGTTTCTGCTCGGAGGGAAAGATAAAATCCGTTCATAGGTCACTTGACCCTCCCTTTTTTTTCTCTTCTGCTCAGCCCGACTAGATCATCTCGCCTCAGCATTAGAGTAAGGCCTTTGGTTTTCGAACACTCTCTCTCATTATATTTGATTTATTAGCGTAAATTCCAATTATAATGTAATGTAGCGTGTTATCTTGCATTCCAGTATCTTATTTAGTAAATTAGTTTGTTTCTCCTCTGATCATCGCCGCTGTTTTGTTTTTAGGCCCATTTCTCTACCTTTTTCCCCCGTTTTCCCTTTTCCCTTTCCCAGCGCATGGGTCCATGGGTCCCCCCGCCCTGCTAGTCACAGAACCAGGCCGAACAAGCCCATAAACCATTGACAGCTTTGCTGAAGAAAACAACATTGAATGGCAATTCCACCTGCCATATAATCCGATGGGGACAGGCCTTATTATAATGTTATTCTTAAGGCTGCCCTGAAGACAGACTCTCAGTCCCTGCAGGGGTGGACAAAGAGACTCTATGAAACCCTGTGGGACCTGAATGAAAGGCCTAGAGATGGCAGACCCAGTGCCCTGAAAACGTTACAGACAACATGGGCCTCCCCGCTTAGGAACCAAATTATGGGCACCAATAATCGGGTAAGACCCCAAATTGGCAATGAAAATCTTCTGCTCCCTGCCCCTGAGAATCTAGAACCAGGTATCCATATAATAGATCAGCCTTGGAAAGTGCAAGTAGGACCAAAGTGGTGTAGCCTACTTGCACCTTGGGGGAGAATATTGGAGGTTGAGGGATTGGTCATCTTCCCTGTAATCGGTACATGGCCTTCTGACATTGTGGTCAACACTCCAGTCTTCATCGCTAAGGGGACCTTAATCATGTCCCTGTGGCAGATCTGGACTCCCCCTTTGGTACCCGATACAGATATGCATCCTCATATATCGGGCCAAAGGGTATGGTACAGATAGCCGGGACACGTCCCAGTGCAAGCCAGTGCTAAGTCATGGCCTGAAAGAGTAATTGAGCACATGGTGGAAGGCAGGGCCAACCCAAAGGAGTTCAGGTGCAAGAAATGCACCTGAGTGACTGGAAGGGGTGGAGCCAGGATCCACCCCCTCCCAGATCTCATTTCAGGGTTTGCAGTGGAGACAAGTGTATCTTGTTGGAGATCTCTGTCTGCCTGAAGCCATCCTGAGGTAAGCAGCCTTTTTCCTTTGTTTTTGCTTCCTTGGTTGCTGTGTTTGGGCTTACACTCACGTGCTACAGCCTGGGACCCTGCTGCCCTGCTGTCATTGCTGTGTTTTCCATCACATGATTGCATTAAAAGGTGAAATGAGATGAGATGATGAAGTAAAAGGAAATGATGTAATGAAACAGAAATAAATTGACATGAGATGAAATGAAGAGATGAAATGATGAAGTGTAAAAAGTTAACATGAAATGATGAGTGAACTGATGAAATGAGATGACTTGAAATGAAAGGAGATGAAATGATGAAATGAGAAGAAATGAGATGAAATGAGCTTAAAAGAAATGATGAAATGAGAGTAAATGAAATGAAATGAGAGTGAATGAATTAAAATAATGAAATGAAATGATGAAATGATAAGAAAAGCTGATGAATGCGATGAATTAAAATGGTGAAATGAGATGAACTGATGAAGTGAGAGGAAATGAAATGAGAGAAAATGAACTGAAATTATGAAATGAAATAATAAAATGAGATGAATTGATGAAAGTAGATGAAATGAAATGAAGAATTGAAATGACCTGAGATGAAATAAAATGATGAAATGAGTTGAGATGAAAAGATGAAAGGAAATTACTTGAAATGAAATGAGAAGAAATGAAATGAGATGAAATGAGATTAAAAGAACTGATGAAATGAGAGAAAATGGAATGAAATGAGAGTAATTGAATTAAAAAATGAAATGAAATGATGAAATGAAAATGTGAGATAATGAAGAGTTGAAACGACATGATAAAATGACATGATGAAATGAAAAGATGAAATGAGATTAAATGAAATGAGACGAAATGAGATGAATTGATGAAATGTGATGAGAATGAAATGAAATGAATGATGAAAGGAAATCAAAACATGAAATGAGATGAAATGCAACAAAATGAGATGAGATGAAATGAAATGAGTAAATGAAATTATGAAATAAAATGAAATGATGAAATGAGGTGAGAATCATAGAATGAATAGAATGAAGGGAGATGAAACGAGTTGCAATGATGAGATGAGATGAAATGATGAAATGAGGAAAAAATGAAAAGAAATAATGAAATTAAATGAGATGGAATGTTGAAATGAGATGAGAAGGAAATAAGATGAAATTTGTCAACAGTTTACAGGCTGGTTAGGCCCAGTTCCATGACTAGTGAGGCAGGGGACCCATGGACCCAAGCCCCGGGAAAGGGGAAAAGGGAAAAAAGGGTGAAGGGCAGGGAGATGGGCCTAGAAACGAAACCCCTTGGAATCCTTGCAATGCCCCCTTCTGAGGTAAACAATATCAAGTATACATGGAGCCCTGGGCCAGTTACAATAGGATGCTTTTGCCAGTCTTTACCAGTGAGGCTTATTTTGGCCTCCAACATAGTCAACTCTTGGGAACACCCAGTCACTCCATGAATAGAAATTGATTCTGTCCCTCCATGACTTGAGGGCATTAGAGTATGCTGTGCACCAGTGTCTGACGAGGAGTAAGGTTCCGGAGTCATGACAGGTATCAATATGATTAAATCATCATGCTCACCTTTATTCAGAAAATCCACACTTATATAGAGAAAGCAGTGGGCTAAAAATACACACACAGTATACAGCTTACATAGTGGGCTAAAAATTACATCGTTATCTAGCGAATGCAGGGGCGAGTACAATTCTATGATTGGTGCATAGAGAAAAACAATTATAAATATCAGAAACTTTCTCACTGTTGGTTGCCAGCTCCCTGTTATCCAACCCCCTACACGAATACTCCAAGGTCGCCGACCGCTGAGCCTGGATTACTCAGTCGTAGCATATTATATCCCTTGTTATCCAAATATTCTACAACAATTCCCCCTTTTTCTTTTTGTTCACGATCTACTACCATACTATAAAATAATAACATTAATTATATTAATAACATAATCATCATAACTTAATCAAGGCCTCGATTCACAATACTCTAAACGTGAAAAAAGAGACAAGGCAAACATAGCATAATGATAAGAAATACTGTTAACCTACTAAAAAGAACAAACACGTTTGGCCTGCAGCCCAAGTTTCTGCAACCTGGAAATAAATGCCCGAGGGTCCCGTTCTATGTTAATCTGTACTTGTTTAGAAATGAGTCTCTACCTTTCATATGTTCTGATATGTTGATTTTGAATGACCACTAAAATTTGTATAACAAATGCTTTCAGAGTGCTCACAACCATGTCTTTGAGCTAATAGAAAATTAACGGCTGTACAATTTTATGAAGTTGCATGTCAGATAGAATCACTATTAGTGGGCAAATGTGCTAGAGTATCACTAGGGGCATTATTACTTATTGACCCTTGAGAAACAGAAAACTGCGGAAAAGGAGAGAGAAAGAACATGGTGGTGGTGGTGGATGCGATAGGCAGTGCCAGCAGGGCGTCCCCTGCTTCAAAGTGCACTTTTCCTCTCTCACCCATCACAGATTCTCTCCTGCCTTTATTCCTCTCAGGGTCTGAAGGGTATTTTCCATTTGTACACCGCATCTGCATGGACAGTGCATGATACAGAGCCCAAGTGGAACATCTGCTTGCAAAACAGAATAAACTATCACGGTTAGCTCTCTTAGTGTGCGCCTTTGTTTCAAGTGATGCATAGTCATATCTTTTAAAAAAGAACATCCTGATTAGGGGGATAAAAGAGAGTTAATCATTCTATACTACGGGGTCATCCCTTTGCCTGGGATTCCTTTCCAGGTTTAGTCTTCACAAAACAAGAAAAGACTAATTGATGAGCTGATAGCATCCTAACTGAGCATTACTAATACATTAAAAAGAACTATTCCCATAAATTCCAGCATTGGTGATATCAAATCCTGTTTAGTTCACATTCGATCTACTATAAAAAATAAAAGAAACACACAGCAACCTAGATAATAGCTAATAATTCTAATTCTTGAGACTGCATTAATAACACAGAAAAATCACTCACTATATCATACCATTACTAATGTCATTTATCATGCAACAAGTTTAAAGGCAATACCAACAAGTAAGAAACACACAATTCCAGTCATATCAATTTTGCCGAGCAATTTAAAACAACTGTCTTCTCACTGCAATTTGCTGTTGAATAAGCTCCAATTCAATAGGGTCAAGAAAAGACATACCAATTAAACACGTCCTAAATGGGTCAGTAGTTGACGCTAAGGCCAAACAGAATTCTGGAGTATCTGTCACATTAGCTCAAATTACCCATAAATTGGTACGAGGTTCAATCCTGGTCAGGATTGCCGTCACCAGCAGAATTACCAGAAGCAAGACAATGACCTTCATCTTTATGACTCACAGCAGCTTTTACCCAACGACTTGGAATCCAAATAGGACCAGTATCTGTGGAGATACAACAATATCTCCTTCCTGTAAATAGCATTGAAGCAGGCCCTCTCCATTGACCTGAAGCAGGATCCCGATACAAAACCTGAATCTTTGGTAATGCATTATTCATACCCTGCTTAACAGCCTGATGATGGATAACTATCAGAGGTTCCTCCCTTCCTCCCATTAAACACAAATGATTCAAAACAAAAAAAGCTTTTTTTTAACCGCTCGTCTACATCCATGATGGTGCTTAGTTTCTGTAGTTGAATCTTTAAAACCTGATGAGATCTTTCAATGATAGCCTGACCAGTCGGTGACTGAGGAATTCCTGTGCTATGTTTCACTCCCCAAGATTTACAGATGTCTCTTACCCTTTTACTAACGTAAGCTGGACCATTATCTGTTTTTATACACTCAGGCATGCCCATAACTGCAAAACATGCCGTAAGATGTCGACAAACATGCAANAGAGTGGTCAGGCACTGGAATGGGCTGCCCAGGGAGGTGGTGGAGTCACCGACCCTGGAGGTGTTCAAGGAACGTTTGGATGTTGTGTTGAGGGATATGGTTTAGCGAGAACCATTGGTGATAGGTGGATGGTTGGACTAGATGATCTTATGGGTCCTTTCCAACCTTAGTGATTCTGTGATTCTGTGATTCTGTGATTCTGTAACCTGCATCGCGACAGGCAATTGTACAAGTGTTGCAGTGCACTTGATCTTTGTATTAGGGAAGGCTCACCCTTCAACCAGCCCAATCATTGGTTCACGCCGTGGAAGGGGTGGAGTGTATGGGAACTGTTGAGTCATGGACTGAACCACTGATTGATCACCTGGGGAAACGACCTGGTCAGCCCTGTGAGCACAGGTGAAGGCAATTCACCTGTGCAACTGGAAGGGGTGGAGCCTGGCTACACCTCTCTTAGACCTCATTTAAGGGCTGACTGCTATTTTGGATGGATCTTTAGTTGGTGGTCTCTTCCTTGAGGAGTTTCCCTTATGAGTCTAGCTCTTCAGAGATGAGTGAGCACTTTTCCATTGTGCTAGTCTCTTTGTCATTACACCTCTTGTATCACCATTCCATCACATTGATCTTTCTGATTGTTACAAAATAAAAAGATGAAATGATATGTGATTAGTTGAGATAAAATGTAATGTTGAAATGAGGTGTGAATGAAGAAATGAAATGAGAAAATGAGATGCGATGATGTGATGAGATGAAATGAGAGTAAATGAATTAAAAAAATGAAATGATAAGAAAAGATGGTGAAATTGATGAAATTATGAAGCGATGAAATGGGATGTGCAGAGAAAACGCTAAGGCATGGCCTGAAAGAGTAACCGAGCACATGGTGGAAGGCAGAGCCAACCCAAATGAGTTCAGGTGCAAGCAATGCACCTGAGTGACTGGAAGGGGTGGAGCCAGGATCCACCCCCTCCCAGATCTCATTTCAGGGTTTGCAGCAGAGGCAAGTGTATCTTGTTGGAGGTTCCTGTCTGCCTGCCTGTGGCCTTCCAGAGATAAGCAGCTTTTTTGCTTTGTTTTTGCTTCCTTGGTTGTTGTGCTTGGGCTTACACTCACGTGCTGCAGCCTGGGACTCTGCTACTCTGCTGTCATTCCTGTGCTTTCCATCACATAATTGTGTTAAAAGGTGAAATGAAATGAAACAATGTAATGAAAAGTAATGACGAAATGAAACAAGAAAACTGAAATGACATAAGATGAAATGAAACGATGAGATGAAATAAAACGAAATGAGATTACATGATGAAAAGAGGTGAGAATGAAAGGTGAAGAAATGAGGAAATGAGATGAGATAAAATGCTGAAATCAGATGAAATGAAATGTGATGAAATGAGAACGTAAAATGAGATGAAAGGAAAGAAAGGGATGAAGTGAGATAAATAGATGTGATGAGGTGAAATGAAATGATGAAATGAAATGACATGAAATAAAAAGAGGATGAAATGAAATGGTGAAATGAGTTGAAATGGTGAACTGATGAAATGAACTGATGTGATGAAATTGGATGAAATGATAAAATAAAATGATTAAATGAAATGATAAAATGAGATGAAATGATAAAATGATAAAATGAAATGATTAAATGAAATGAGAGATGAAGATAAACAATGAGATAAGATGAAATGAGATGAAATGATGATATGACAAGATAAAATGAAAAAATGAAATGAGATAAGATGAAATGATGAAATGAAAAGATCATGAAATGCGATGAAATTAAATAATGAAATGAAATGTGATGAAAAGATTAAATAAAATGAAATGGCTTGAAATGAGATGAAAGGTTATGCAATGAAAGAATTGAATGAGAAAAAATGAAAGGAGATGAAATGAGAGTAAATGAAAAACAATGAGTAAATGAATTAAAATAATGAAATGATGAAATGATGAGAAAAGTTGATGAAATGAAAAGATGACATGAAATGAGATGATGATATGAAATGAGATGAAAGGAGACGAAACGAAAGGAAATGATGAAATGAGGTTAAATGAAATGAGCATGATGTAGAATAAGGGGTGGAATGTCATGGTTTTGTGATTTTTGGTTTTTGGTATTCCACATCATAACATCATGTATTGCACTAGGAGCTGAAGTGTTAATACTCTACTTCCAGGTACCTATCCCTGTATGTCACGGAGGTCATGGGATCTTCCCCCCCGGGGGGAGTCTCTTGCTTCAGCCGTGGCGGTTGTGTCTGGGTCTTCCAGGTTTGCTCTGAAAACTCTCTCTCTCCTATTTTATTTGATTTATTAGTCTCAATTTCAATTAGATTGTATTATATCATAGTTAGTAAAATAAGTTTTCCTCCCTAGATCGGTGCCACTGCTGTTTATTTTCCTTTCCCTTTCCCTTCCCGTTTTCGGGGGGGGGGGTCAGGGAGGGCGCCCTTGGGCCTACTGTCCCTGTCATGGGCATAGACTGGTCCAGACAACCCCATGACAATGAGGAAATGAGACGAACAGATGAAATGAGCCCAGATATAGCCAAGGTGGTGTCTTTTGGATTTTGTCCTGTGCAACATGCAATCCTGCCTGAGTTGCTGCTGTTATGATCACTGACACAACTTCAGTCACCGTCACCTCTCTTAGCCTGGTGACCAGGATATCGTCCATGTAGTGGTATATGCAGACATCGGGAAACCTTTGGTGCACAGGGGATAAAACGCCGGCAACAAATTGTTGACAAATGGTCGGGCTGTTATTCCTGCCCTGAGGTAACACAGTCCAATGGTATCGACGACGGGGTTCCCCAGCGTTAACGGAGGGAACCGAGCATGCAAAACACGGTGCATCATTAGAGCACAATGAAATGTTGAAAAAACAGTCTTTTAAGTCTATTACTGTAAGCGGCCACGACTGTGGGAGCTTAGTGGGGGAAGGCAGCCCTGGTTGCAGTGGGCCCATATCTTCAATAATGGCATTAATCTTTCTGAGATCATGTAACAATCTCCATTTCCCTGATGGTTTTTCGATCACAAACACGGGGGAATTCCATGGGCTTGTAGTTGGCACTATATGTCTGGCTGCGAGCTGTTATTCAACAAGGGCATTTAGCTGCAGCAGTTTTTCTCAGGATAGGGGCCACTGATCCACCCGCACGAGTGTATCTTTTTTCCATATCAAACGTGGGATCTGCTGCAAGGCAGTGGCCCCTAGGAGAAATCTGTACTGAGGGAAAGTCCCCACTGTCCCACGCAATCCCTTCCCCACAGAGTGACAGGGCTATGCAAGACATAAGGTCGAACAGAGGCAGCTCTGCCCTCTGGTCCAATGATTGTAATAACTATTGTGCTTTGTTTTGGTACGGTGTGCCCCCCTATACCTGTTAGTGCCGCATGGGGATTCATAAGCTGCCACTGGGGTGGCCGGAGCGTCACAGGAATGACTGTATGTCATGGTTTTGTGGTTTTGCTATTGGTATTCCACATCATAACATCATGTAAAGCACAGGTAATTAAAGAGTTAATACTCCAGTTCCGTGGACTGACAACTTTCCGGATACCTGCTTCTCAAAAGAGAAGAACAACTACATGTCCAAGGGGACCTCACAGTCAGAGAGGAAGATATGTCGTGGAAGTCACGGGATCTCACTCTCGGACGGGAGCTTGCTCTCTCTCGCTGCCTGGCAGAGGGTGTGGGCATGCTTCCAAGCCTTGCGCCTTCAGTTCAAAAGTAGGCCTTTCGGTTTCGAAAACTCTCTCTCTTATTTTATTTGATTTATTAGCCTCAATTTCAATTAGATTGTATTATATTGTGTTATCTTGCATTCTGATATCACAGTTAGTAAAATTTAGTTTTCCTCCTTAGATTGTTGCCGCTGTTCTGTCTTTGAGCCCAGCTCCCATCTCCCTACCCTTTCCTATTTTCCCTTGCCATTTTTGGGGGCCAGGGGGCCCATGGGCCTACTGCCCCCCTGTCATGGGCATAAATTGATCTAGATAATTCCGTGACAGTTTTTGGTGGACCATGTGGGCAAACTGAAGCTTGTTAACATCAGCCGAAAAAAAAAGATTTCTTTAAGCCAGAGACAGCAAAGCATTGCTACTTTGACCTTCATAGATTAGATTATAGTCTGGTCAGTCTGCCAAACTCTGGACAGTGTACCGAATGTTTTTTTCTTTTTTTTTTTCGTTTTTATTTGTTTCTTAAGGGAAGTGCCCTTTGTGAATTGCTGCTTTGAGTTCTGTTGTTCATCTTTAACCAGGTGTGATTGTAGGGAAGGACCCCGAACATAA
>JACDJE010000652.1:318657-351750 GCA_016647715.1 Pavo muticus | reverse complement strand
TTTTTCCGGGGCCTGTGCCCCCCCTGTCACGGACTTGTATCCAGAGATAACCCGTGACACTCAGTTTTCTTCTCAGTGTTTTTTTTCTTGCTTGGGGATTTATTTTACATGGACAGAGCAGTTTTTCAAGAGAAAATCGAGAAGCAGAAATAATGAATTGGTGGAAATGTAGTTGTGTATTTTCAGCTTAATATTTTTTTTGTCTTGTTTTTACACCCTGGAAAAGATATTTCAAAATGATGTCTTCCAACAGATGTTTCTAGCTACTTTCATACACCTTTAAAAATAACTGGCTGGTAGGCAGCCTCAAGCTATTTGTCATACTAAAGAGGTTGATGAAAGGGACCATGCTGCAGTAGAGCTCCCCAGAATTCTTCTAATGGCTTTCAGAGAGTTCCTACTATTAACACTAGTACTGGCTGCCTGTCGAGATAAAGATATAAGACCATTAACTCCATAAACTCCCAGCCTAGATTCATCTTGCCAAACTTTGAAGTTTTGATGATGGGGTCTCAGTTAGGAATGTCATCAGCTGTGTTTCCTCTACAGTCAATAGACAGACCTTTTAGAAGATTAATCACATCTTAAGAGGGCTCAAATACTGCTGGAGGAATCACCCTTCTCTCTAAGTCTGGGGAGCCAAGGACCACAGGCTGTGTTCATTGTTGATTGCCTAAAGACAGGACTTTGCTTCCATCCGTCCTCTCAAGTGTACATCAAACTGTATCTTCCCTGGTGGAGTTTACTTCTTTTCATTTTCTCTCCTGACTTCAGCCTGAGCCTTCCTCCTCTCTGAAATTTTATACTTTCTCTCATTCTGGCAGTTTCTCTCCGTGACCATAGTATTACCCGTTTGTTACAAAACCCTGCTTTACTGCTGTTCTAGTCTGGTTTTGTTTTCCACTTTTGAAGCTCTTTCAGCCACATGTAGACTTCTTCAGGACAGCATTGACCATTCCCTGCTAGCTGCTACTACTGTCCACTCCCCTGTGAGTACTTTGCATGGACCTTCTACATCGTTTGAAGGATCCAGTCTATCTCCACCGATTATGTTAAAAAACTTATAGAGAAGTTAAATTGCAGAGCGTGACATGCTAGGCTGTTGTCTTCATCATGTGACTCCCTACCTCTCTGTACAGCTGTTAGAGGAACTAACCACAGAGGAGGAATGTTTTCTGTTTCTAAACACATGACTGAGTAATATAAAACTGCCATCTTATACTGTTGGTGGCTTATCATGTTCAGCCGAGTGTCAACCAACACCCCCAGGTCCATTTCCTCTACACAGTCTTCTAGCCACTCCGCCCCAAGCCTGTAGTGTTGCTTGGGGTTGCTGTGGCCAAAGTGTAGGACCCGATATTTGGTCTTATTAAACCTCATCCCATTGGCTTCAGCCCAGCCATCCAGCCTGTCCAGATCCCTCTGTAGGGCCTCGCTACCCTCAGGCAGATCGACACTTCCAGCCAACTTGGTGTCATCTGCAATGGTTGGATGAAGATATGAAAAACAAAACTGAAAAACAAATAAACCATTTAGAGTGAAACAAAAAAAATAAGAGGAAGGCAGAAGGACCAGGGAGAGGGAGACTACCAAATCACTTTCACTAACAGCTGAGAGTAAAGTAATCTTTACTAGTTAAGTGAGTGACATCACAGTATATCAGTAGTTCTTCAGGATAACTCAAAAGACATAAGGCATAGACTCAAATGTATTAAAAGAAAAATAAAGGATTTTAGATGCAAGTCCTTCTATGATATTTAATCACTATTTTAAAAATTCTTGGAAAACCAATCCCACACAAAAAGTTAAGATAAAACACTTCCTTTCTTAACTGCAAAGACTGAAAGTGAAGATGACTTTTTTCACATTCTTCTGATGTCCTTGGAACCTGGTCTTCCCTTTAGGGTTTTCTATGTTACACAGTCAAATGTGGTTAACACAATCACTAATGCACTTGACTTTCTTATTCCCCTCTGGAACATATTTTACTTCAACAGATGTTTTCAAAATAATTAAATGGTGGTGAGCATGCATTATTGACAATGTCTGATGCCTCACTAATGCACTCCACATTTAAACATTTGTCACCAGCAGAGCTGTGTGTTCAGGAATGTTGTGCTCTTTATAAATAACTTCTATAAAGTATCTGGATTGTGAATGTGACAAAAAATAGGGAAATTCTGATATCTGCTAAATATTAATACACCATGAATAAAATTGTGCCAGATTGCATTCTGTAGCCATGGTAACTGAAGTTTGGTTGTTGTACATTGCTCTTTAAAGTAGAAAGTAATCCACCTCAAAGATCCTATCATAAGCCACCCTGAATGAAGGTATTTAGCACCTAATTGTTAAAGAACAATTACATTTCTGTGAAAAACTATGCAGCAACTGCCAAAATTTTATAGTGAAGTACTAAATATTGGTGGGAAATCTATGGATGATCTTAGTTAAATGATATTTTTTCTTTTCCAAAAGCAGATGCACTGTGAAGATAGTTGTTTTCTTTTTTTTTTTTTTTTTTTTTTTTGTGCATATTTAAAAGGTAAAAAGGGAAAGGAAAAACAAAATTATCCAGCCTTTTTGGTTACATTATCAGTTTCTCTTAAAATTCAGAAGATATTACTACAATTCTGTAATAAAATTATATTACATGTCCAAGCTAAAATAAAGCAGACTTTTTCTCCTATTAGGATTTAATGATATTATTATAATTAAGCTTCTCATTAATTTTTTCATGCTTTATATTGAGTTACTGTCCCCTGCAGATTTGAAATGAAATGATCATATAATTACATTCGTCCATTTTTAAATGAGGATATTTGTAATGTAGGTTTGAACCTAGGGTTTTCTGAAATTATAAATCATGAACAGAATTACAAAATTGCTGTTTCTGTTGAACCTCCTAATTAGAAAGAGCTGCAGAAAGAATGTTACTTAAACTTCATGGATAAAAATGTCTGATACCCAAGCAGAAATATAATGAGTTAATTTATATACTTATTTATATGTATACATGAACAACAACACAACTAATACTGATACTTGCTCTATTTAATATTATGAAAGCTAACTACTTAAAATTATCAAGTATTAAATCCATGTGATATCACAAAATGAAGACATAATATACCTGGAAACTTTCAATTTTTCAGCCGGTCTTTGCATCTCTGTTATTCTGCTGATAAAATAATGTGAGAGGAAATAAAAAAAATTGTTTTGAGAGCAAGATTCCAAAGAAACAAATTAATATTTGTTAATAATTGTTATTGAAGTCTCATAAATATATTTCTCTATTGGATAGACATATTCTGGTGTGATATCCCTGAAGGTATATACTATCAACTACTCAGAAATGGAAGAAATTGAAAACAAAGTAAATGAACCTCATATTCTTCCTCACTATTTGCCTATTTAGTAATAACAAGAAAAAGAAATAGAAAAAGTAAACACAAATCTCTAAAAACTGCAGAAAACCGAAGGCAGATGTTAATTCTCAACATTTAAACAATGTCTTTTCATGACATTCTTGAAGAATAAAATAGTCAGTATTGGAAGAAAGTGTTCAAAGCACTATCATAAAGACAACTAACAAAAATAGATTGATATTCCCTAATTGAAAAGTAAGTTATATTAAATTCAGAGAGTCCATAATTAATTTCAATCAGAATGTAATTCATTTAGAAACCTATAGCAAAATGATAATTAGTATCAGCTGGAACAGAAAAGGTCTGTAAAGTGATAGGAATACCAGTCACCACTTTCATTTCTAGTCACCTCTGAAAACATTAGCAGTGTTCATGCATGAAGAAAATTCAGAGAAGACTTTTTCCTTAAGAGACAGATTAAGTCAGCTCAAGTTCATTGCTAAAATGGAAAATAGAGAAAACAGTGAAGAAATATAGAATATTCACGAATAACTTAAAACAACCACAGAAGAACGAGGACAAAACTTCCCTGCACTATCTGAAAAGAAATGAAAATAACCATTACAGCATAAGAGAAAAGGATACGCTTTGAAAAAACAGGAGAGAGTAAATTTCATTAGGTCTCAAGATCATAATTAAAAAAAATAAAAATAAAAAAATCACTACCCTATAAAAAAAAATCACAGCTGTAAACACTGATTGTCCAGTGAGCATATGTTTGACAGAGATATCAATTCCTGAACAGACCTTGGAGAAAGCATGGAAAAGAAGGATTAAAGCAATACCAGTTGCTACAGATTCTCACGACTATGAGGTTATGTATACCTGAGACTTCTCCAGAAGCTGACTCATGAAAATGGTGGTCGAACCTGATAGCCTTGCTTTCTTCACTGTAGACTGTGGTATATTTGTAGAGAAGAAAACATACTAGGTAGAAACCATCGTACTGTGTCTGTGCCTCACATCTTCTTGCGGAGAACAGATTGTATCTTTGTTTTTCCTTCATTTCAGTGATTGATAGGACCAGAGATTTGGAGGTGTATGATGTGATCTGCTTGCGTGCAACAACAAACTGTTAAAAATATTTCAAGTTCTAAAGCTTAGAAATCTCCACTTAAAAGTAGCATGTCAAACATTTTAAAATTCACACTGAGTTTGGAAATGTAGAAACTAGGAAACAGAAAATAAAAATGTCGGAAACTATTTTCCAATTGTCCCTTTTTCATCACAAAGTCCCTTCTTCAGGCAGAAGATTTCAGGTCAGCTTTCTATGTCACGCTATCCTTCTTAGTGGGAGGAAAAGGTTATTTCTGTCATTCAGTTCTAAATGTGGCAAAATACACAAGGTCCCAAAAGAGAAAAGGATATTAGAGGTGGGGAATATGTGGTTTCTGTTGACATTCTCAGAATGCAAGGTAGCTGGGCAAAGACAGATGCTTTTCACTAAGCAGGTCAGAGATACAGCTGCTGTGCTGTACTCTCACTCACTTCATAGTGTTTGGTTATTGTTTATTCTGGCTCAGACAGAACAGATTAGGCAGCATCAGTGAGCTGGTGTCCTTTAACACAGCAGGTCTCTAGATTAGGTGGCAAACTAAGAATCACTTGGAAAAGCCACTGAAAAGATTGCATGGAAAGGAAAGGTATGCAGAAGGCAGTCTTAAATTTCTCAATCTAGTTCAGAGGTGATGGCAATGCTTTAACAGCACAATGAGTGATCAGTCTCATAAATGAGAGGCAGAGACTTGTAATGAAGCAGAGACTCACTGATTTTTCACCTTTTGTTGAAAGTATTATTAAATATCAAAAAACAAATAACAACAAAAACAAAAAATCAAAAGGGATGATTATATAATTGCCCATTCATCTTACAAGCTGTTTTTATTTCCACTTTTCTGGTCCCACAATACTGCTTTTATGAGAGATAATCTCAACATATCATTAAGATTGGTCTTGAAGTTGTGCTGCTTCTTTTTTTCTTGGCTATTCTAGTCTTCTTGTCTTCTGCTCATACTTACCCTGCAGTTTCATTTGCAATTGAGATAGGATGTCTAAGCACAAGTTATTATAATCTGAGGACAGAAGGAAGAATTTCTGCTGTGTATTAAGCAATCCACTTTTCAACCAGGTAAATGAAGATGAATTGAGAAACTGTTGTAAAAATGTTGAGCATTGTAATTCCAGCTCTGTGGCAGATTACCAAAGAAAAGGAACGGAGATGGAGATAAAAAGTTGTAAAATCTTATATTACAGTATAGCACTACTTCCATCCCACTAAAGTAAAACAAAAATGGTTTCCAGGGAGAGATACACTTCTTCCTGAGGCTATATATTGACTATCTCTGATTTAATTCATTTCTTCTCTAGGTTGAATGTAAAGGGTATATGTATTTACATATTACAGTACATTTCTCCTTTTTTTTTCTTTTTTTCTTCTTTTTCTTTTTCCTTTTTTTTTCTTTTTTTTATTATTATTTTAGGCTTTCATTCTAATGCTGTTTTTAAATACTTACAGCTCCACTTCCAGAAGAATTTTATACTTTTTTTTTTAACAAAGTGAAGGAGGTCTTAAAAAAGAAAAGGTTTTTTGAAAGAAAAAGGTTAAAAGATAGTCCAGACAATAAAAATTATTTCTGTGTTTATTCTTAAAATCTTTGCTCTTTTATCTTAATCATATCAATCATAGTATACAGTTTTTCTCCTACTGGTTTGTAAAGCAGGCTTATGATTAATTTATAAGCAATACTAATTAGTAGAGACAAGTGAGCACTAAAAACCCCATACAATGATGAAGCTCCCTTTTAAAAACTTCCAAGTTTTCCAGGTTTGTAAGGAATTTACTGCTCTAGCACAGGTTAATTTAAAATCACAGTTCATTTGAAAAATGAGGGTAAAAATAAAATAGCAACAGATAACTGAAATAAAACTGAAAGTTAGCTAGTCCTCTGATTTCACTCTGATCTGAGAGCACTTCAGCTCTTTCTGAGGAAAGAAATCTGGAAGGAACCTGGAAAATGGTTAGGACCAGTCTCTACTTCTGCCAACTTTATTGGGATTATTTTCATCTGCTAACTGCAGCCCATGTCTGAACTGCACCTATCCTGAATGCCAAACTGATTTCCACAACGAGGGCACCTGGAGGCCAGGAGCCCAACTGTGGATGTGTTATGGACCTATAGATCAAATGTGGGCTATGTACATCTCTTCTCCTGGCTACATGGGGAATGCCATAACCACTGGCACCAGCTATAGCTCACACCTATCAATGAGAGAATTAAAAGCTAAGTGTTAAAAAGCTGCTTATCTTGAAGTGTACACATCCAAATACTTATGCTAACAGCTAAGAAGCCAATCACCTGTTATATGGCTTTCTCAAAAATACTGGAATGTTAGAAGTGTTGAATGATGAGTTCAAGGTATTGCTAAAAAAGCAAAATAAAATAATGACTGCTATAAATATGAACAATATGGAGAAGAAGCAAATTGCAGCAACAGTGACTGAGGATCCTAAAATAACTGAGGGTAGATGATGACGTGTCAATCCATCCAAACTGCAGAGACTGAGACTCAGGGTATCCTATATTCTGAGGGTAGATATTATATCAGGTTTAAATATTTGTGATTTTGTTTAAAAATTTGATGCCTTCAGATGACGTTGTAGTGGAATTATTTTCCTTTATGATAACATTTACTTTAATTTTTTTCATTTTCATGAACCAATGCTGATATTCTGACATTATCTACAGGGTCTAGGAGGTGGGACTTAAAGAAAACACTTTTTAAAACTTACAGGAATTTGCAGTTTTATAATACAACTTTAATTTTTACATAATGTGCTACTATTTCTCATGCATTAGACATTACTAATGCTTTAGTGATTTTCAGTGTTCTCAGTCTCATCAGCAGAAATGTAATGTTTATGTGTTATGCCTCTCATCTAGCCCCTCAAAAACACCAGCACTACAATTATTCTTTTCATATATCCAATTTCTTTGTCTGATTTGGACAACTACTGATGTATGCAAAGACAGAGAAGAGATAGAGAGGGCAGTGAATGGTAGGAAAGCACGGTTACAGGAATCATACAAAGAAATAATAACATGTAGGAGGTAAAGAAGCAAAAAATCAAACCAAATGAAAATAGTACTAACCTCAAACAGATTGTCAAGTGAGAGACAGAAAGGTAAGAATAGAACAATTATTTTTGCTTTCACATAAAAATGAGGTGAATGTTTAAATTTTCACATAAACCATTGTAAGAGTTTATTACAAGCCACCTGATCAGGAGGAAGAAGGGGATGAGGACTTCTCCAGACAGTTGAGAGTAGCCTCACAATCACAGGCACCTGTTCACATAAGGGACTTCAGTCATCCTAAAATTTGCTGGAAAGGCAACACTGCCAGGCACGCACAGTCCAGGAGATTCCGGCAGTGTGTGGAAGATAACTTTCTGACAAGTGTACTGTTGGATCATGTTCTTACAAACAAGAAGGATTGACTGGGAATGTGAAAGTTGGGGGCAGCCTTGGATGAAGCAACAGTGTGATAGTGGATTTCAGGATCTTATGTGGAAGAAATAAGGCAAGAGGTGCTTGAGGACTGGAGGAAAGAAAATGTCACTCTGATCTTCAAAAAGGGTATGAAGGAGGACCCAGGAAGCTACAGACAAGTCAGCCTCAGCCCTGTCTCCGGGAAGGTAATGGAGCTATTTATTCTGGATCTCCAAGGAAGCGGAAGAAAAGAAGATTATCAGCAGCAGTCAACATGACCAACATATGATGTCATGACCATCTGGGTAGATGAGGGGAGAGCCATGGGTGTTGTATAGCTTGATTTCAGCAATGCTTTTGATGATGGTGTCTCACGTAACATCCTCATAGCTAAGCTAGGAAGTATGAGACAGATAAATGGACAATGAGGTTCCCCGTGTTTCCCAGGGGCCTGTACTGGGTCCAACCTTATTCAATATCTTCATCAATGACATGGATAAAGAGAAAGAAAGCACCTTCAGCATATTTGCTGATGATATGAAGCTGGAGGGAGCAGCTGACACATCAAATGGGTGTGCTGCCCTCAATCAAGAAATGGGCAGGCTGGAGAGTTGGGCAGAGAGGAACCTTATAAAGTTAAACAAGGGCAAGTGTATAGTCTTACAGCTGGAGATGAATAATGGCATCTATCAGTACAGGTTAGGGACTCACTTGCTGGAAAGGAGCTTTGCAGAGAAGGACCTGGGTGTTCTGGTGGACAGCAGATTGGCCATGAGCCAGCAGTGTGCCCCTGTGGCCAAGAAGGCCAATGGTATCCTGGGCTACGTTAAAAAGAGTGCGGCCAGCAGGTCAAGGAAGCAATCCTCTCCCTCTACTTTGCCCTGGTGAGGCCACATCTGGAGTGCTGTGTCCAGTTCTGGGCTCTCCAGTAAAAGAAAGACAAGGAACTTCTAGAGAGAGTCCAATGGAGGACTACAAAGATGATTAGGGGCCTGGGGTATCTCCTTTATGAGGAAAGGCTGAGAGACCTGGGGCTGTTCAGCCTGGAGAAGAGAAGACTGAGGAAGGATCTTATCAATACTTATACATATCTACAGGGCAGGAGTCAAACAGATGAGGCCAGGCTCTTTTCAGCAGTGCCCAGCAGCACAAGGGGCAATGGGGACAGAAACTGGAACATAGGAAGTTCCATACAAGCATGACAAATAAATTATTTACTTTGAGTATGACAGAGCACAGAAACCGGCTGCCCAGTGACACTGAGGAGTCTACTTCTCTGGAGATATTCAAAACTCGCCTTGAAGCTTTCCTGTATAACCTGCTCCAGGGAACCTGTTTTTGCAGGAAGGTTGAACTAAATGATCTCCAGAGGTCGCTTCCAACCCCTGTAATTCTGTGATTCTGTGATTATTCCCTTGATATGCGGATGGCAAATTATTCATGAAAATTGGCATTTTCTATCTATCTGGTTTACTAAACTAACTACTCAATTTTATCTATGAAAATTTTCAGGTTTTATTCAATTAATTAAAGAATTAATTAGGTTCTCATCACACTATTTCTAAGAATGTTCTTAGTCTAACATGTTGTCACAACACACTCACAGTCCTTCTTAAAATAAATCACTACTTTACCCTCTACAATGTTAAAATGAAATCACAGACCTCAAATTCTAAAGTATTTATAACAATTAGGGGAAAATATATTTCCTTCCTTCACTTCTCATTATGCTCTAGAGAAGAAATGATGAGACAATTTGA
The DNA here is from genome assembly GCA_016647715.1 of Pavo muticus. NCBI lineage: Eukaryota > Metazoa > Chordata > Aves > Galliformes > Phasianidae > Pavo > Pavo muticus. Next base: position 342,072 of record JACDJE010000652.1, on the reverse strand, counting down.
GATATGTGGGAAGCAGTTCATAGCATTCTTCCTTGAGAATGTCAGCAAATAATCCTAAACCGAACATCTCTGGATTTGCTGTGGTTGCTGTAAAGCCGATTGCGTGAATTTGCCTAGCTGTCTGCACCGCTTTAGCAGCAAAACTTCCTACAGTTCAGTTATACACAATAGCCTTCCATAATATCATTGAGAAATAAATTACCAGTGTTCCTGCAAACAGCTGCTTTTTCTGCAAGCCAGTGGAAAGACCCTTTAATGAACATTTATGAGACTATCAGCTGGAGCAATCACTCTCCCCCAAGCAGTGGAGCTGCTGGAGCAGGCGCCCCAAGAGGCGTTCTACCTGAGTGCACTTTGCCAGATTGATGAGCCTCCTTCCGACAGCTGACTTTTTGTGCAGAGAATTTGTTTGGCATGCGCAAGCTGCTTACATCAATATATTATTAAAAGAGGAGGAGGGAAGGAGATGCAGACACAAACTTGTAGCTGTATTTACAGAATTTCTAGCAGTGTTTGCGTATAAATACACACATCTTTTAATCTTCCTTTTTTTTTTTCTTTTTTCTTTTTTATAAAACGTATAGTGTCATCTTTCCACTTCCCAAATACATACCTCTCTGCCTATTTGTCCTCCCTGGCTGCCTCTCCCCTCACATTCTAAGATACCCTTTTTTCCCCCTAAATTCTCAATGGTCCTTAGTACAAACATGCATAGAAAGGTTACTCAGCGGGTTTGCATAGTAAACACAAATGGATATTGTTCTTGACATCTTGTGAACTTGTCTCTCTCCCTTGTATCTTGAGAGAACACAGGACCTTCTGGGCCTGTACGAGCCTTGCTGCATTTTTAATGATCATCCCTGAAATGCGGGGGAGCAAGATGTTGTCACCTCGGCATATTTTATCCCTGATCAAACATTAGTTGGCAGCTGTTCTAAACTTGTATCACTGTCGCATCTATGCCTGCTGCTGGCTTGGTGGCAAGAGCGCAAAATTTCACTGAGCTTCTTTTTCACATATCTTTCCTGCTCTTAGCTCCACCTTGGAGTCCTGCTTTCCTCTTTTGCAGCATGAAATCTTTTCCTGCAAACTTCAGTACACAGTGAAAAGAGTTAGCACTGAGTTAATTTGCCCTATAAAGTGTTCTTTACCAAAATCAAGGTAAATATCTCAAGTCCTTAAAACATTTTAAGCTATAAATGTAACTTCATACACACAGATAACAGCAGACATGAAGGCACATTCTCTGTGTTTCATATGGAATTGTTCTTCCTGACTGGTCAGTCTGTTTTAAATGCAATTACTTTTGATCTGTGTTTTAAGCTTTTTAAAAGCATAATAGTTATTTCTAAGAATGTGTCCCAGCTGCTAAGAACCCACCAACACACATAATTCTGGTAGGCGTTTACAGTCTTCCATCAAGTAAGTATAGATAAATCACCAAAACTGTAGACTTACTTAAAATTATTTTGATCATTCTGAAAAGGTAAGATTTCTATATTTTCAATGATTTTTTTTATGATTTGAGGATCTCCTTTCTTAATATTTGAGCATCTTTAAAGAATTCTGCCCTTGCAGTAAGAAATGAATGCTGTCTTTAATGCTTTGTTTCAAGACAGTTTAAGAAGTATGATTTATGAAAGCAATCTTTAATTATCCTGTACCTATTCTAGATTAGAAAAGGAAGTATAAAAACTTAGAAAAGCCATTTAATACATCTTTTAATACATCTAGTATTCACAAGGCATTATATAATGCAGCTTCAACATTTGAAGTCCCTGTACCACATAATTAGATATTTTTTCTTGATCCCAAACAAACAACACTTGTTCTACTGTCAGAGAGCTTGTTTCAGTATTGTCTTTGTAAATGCATAAATAACTCCTGAGTATTATATCTACAATATCTACAAGTTAGTAGATTGATTATTATAGTTTATTAATTGTCTGCTTTAACAAATTAAGTGTAACTATTTTTGTAAGTGCTCACTGGACATAAGGACAGATTTTTATGCAAGAACATTCAAAACAAGATAAGATGGCACCATGAAGACCTTGGCATGACTGTCATCTTCTTTCTAACATTGTTAAGATGTTGTAGAAAAAACATTCAGAAAGCCAATGAAATGTTAAGCAAGTTTAGAAATCCAGGGAGGATATGCTGAGATTATGAATTGCTTTGGTCAAAACTTAGATCATCTTGAGTACTATGTTCTTTTCTCCTTACTGCATTGGGGGAGGGCAGTGAGAAGACTTTGCAGTACTTGAAAAGGTAAACAAGGGCAACAAGGCTAATCCAGGATTAAAGAAAATGAGCTCTGAGGACAGTCAGAGATATCTTTAAACCATATGGCCCAGAGGGAAGATATGTAAAATGGGAATCCCTTGAACAAGTGCACACTGCCAACTGAGGTCATTTTTTTTTTCCTGGATTTGTACACAAGCAAGATATATATAAATGCAAATAGGAAAAATGTAGTTAAGAGGATCACAAAAATGTAGTGTGCCTGGGATCACAAATATTTCACTGTAAAATAAACTGAAGTACAGAGCTCAAAATAGGTCTTTCTTAAAGAAAGCGAGAGCAGAGTCAAAAATTTTTGACAACCCACTAACTTCCCCCACAGCTCTCTTCTCAAATACTGTGAAATCATCACAATTTATTTGAAAAGATGGTTTTAGATTTTTTGTTGTAAGACAATGTTGAGTTAAAAACTACCTTCTGAAAAGAATTCTTCTATAATTCAATTTCAAGTAATGCTTAACTTAGCTGAATTAGGAAATGTGTTATGAAAATATTTTTCCTCCACTCTATCTTCATTTTCTAACAAGCATTTTCTGTTTTGTCCATACTGTTTCATTTATTCTCTCTATTCTCGCCAGAATGAGATCTTGCATGAATGCTTTTTTTTTCCTAGCTCTCAAAGTAGACATTACCGGAGTAATGTCTCTGAAAATTCTGAATTTGCAGCCATGATAGTCCTTTTCAGGGAAAGAGAATAAGCATCAGAGAAGACTATGAGCAGACCTCCTCTCACATACTATATGATTACTTGCAGTGGAGCAGCAACAAGAAGCCTTCTCTACACAGTGCTTGAGAATAAAGAGGGCCTAAGATGAGATAGCAGACTATTTTGTCACAGAATTTCTGTATAAAGCGAAGTCATGTGAATCTGAACAGTTAGCAGATGGATTAGAGACCCAATTATCTGTGGTACTGTATATGAACTCCAGCAGTTAGTATGAAAGAGGCAGCCTGTGCCCTAGCAGATCTTCCAAGGGCCCATCAGAATGGGCCTGTGGTGTTTATTTGAGCCCTGTGACACAAACAGTATATTTCTTTTGCACTAGTATTAATGATGGCGATAATTAAATGAGCTTTTGAAAAGCTCTTCAAAAGAATGTGTTTCCCTTTGACTGAGACAGGCTACAGTGCAAGCATGTCACAAAGACAGTTTGAATTAGATGATGTTACAGCCCAATTCAGTCAAGTCTCATGCCCACTCATCCATTTGACTCCCTAGAAGCCTGAGTGGCAGTCTGATGGGGATCTACAGACTAAATTCCCAGGATCTTCAGCTCCTGCACTATTTGGCGAACTGTTTTATGTCACGATCCTCAGACTTTCAGTGCTACCATGCAGGTTGTAATGGGGTTCCTGACAGTCTTTCACTGTTCACAGTCACTAACATTGTTCCAAATCACAAAATCACAATTGCAAATTGTTCCAGAGTTCAGAAGATGGCTCTGCATAAGAGCAGCACTGAAAGTCCATTAAGTTACTAGAACAAGTTTTATGTAAAATGCTAGAAAAAAAAATTGGGAGAAAAAATCTTTGTTTCAAAACTTCAGTGTTTTGACACAATTGGAGGGTTGAGGACTATTAATTAATATATATTTAAATGAGGATGGAAATTCAAATTGAAATAGAAATGTTGGGGATAACAAAATTAAGGTTCAGTATCTGAGAACTATATTCCTGAGTGGTGTCCTATATGTCGACAGTTTCCACAATCCTTTACAATCACACAGGCTCTTGTTCTGAGAAAAGACAAGAGTATATTTCAGATAATTTTGTCACCTCTTTTACAAGAAAGATGAAGGCAGACTGAAAACAAAACAGGTATAGGTTTTTGTAAACATTTCCAATGAACAATAACTTGATTAACAAAGTGATTACCTTCCCATTTCTTCATATCTTCAAATCAAAGCTGACTACTTTTCAGGAAATTATGATCTCACTATGGAACACCTCTGTCAGATATTCTGCCCTATAATATAAGAAGATCATACTAGAAAAAAATAGTGTCTGTGACTTCAAACTCGTGCTGTTTGTAAAGAATCAAGAGAAGGTAATTAAGGGGGCTTTGGATGTTAGGAAGTTATGTTTCAAATATTACAGAGAAGTCCAATCCCACTAGTCACTTCAGGAAAATAAATTTGGCATTCACAGTGTATGAAAAAAGCTTGCCTCATGCCTGGTTTACAGCTGAGGAGGCTGAGCAAGAGTCAGGGGAGACTATCTCTTTACAATGACATGATGCTGACTCTGATAATTTGATGGCTACTCCCAGCCTAGGAATAATGGCAGCTGATCCAGATGCATCATAAAATGTGCAATACATAACACAAAATATCAAGATAAAAGCTTTCTCCAGTGGACAAAATTCTCAGGCTATCACTACCCTGATGTCAGGTTAAAGTGTGTGTCAAACATGAAACATTGTTCAACATAGCATGTTGCAACTGATCAGAGGAAAGCGTTTATTTCAGCCTTTCCTTTCTTCTTTTTCACAAATGATTCCATAATAGAAAAGCTCTGATAATTTTTTCCATCCTGACCTCTTCAAATTCTAGACCACACCAAAATCTTTCCAGCTTACTGTCTTAATCAAATAGGCTGCTTATATATGCCCACTCTTGGTTGATTTTTGGATCAAAACTCTTAAATTCTTTTCTCTAAACAAGCACAGCTTCAGCAGAGAGGCAGGACGTCTGCCCATTGCACCTAACTCTTCTCTCCTTCTCCTCAGGAGCTGAAACCTTTAGCAGTGAGAGCTATAGAAAATGGAGTGGGAATTTGCTCTTTTGCTATATGAGATCTTAGTCATCAGTCTCTCATAGGCTTCTCCTCAAGCTATAGTTTACAAGTCTGTTACTGTCACATCCTGTAAAGAGTCTGCCCTTTCAGCATGATTAGGAGCAGCATCTGATGCACGGACTCAGATGTGAACGATCCTAATCGTTTATTACAAGTTCTCAAATCACTTATATACCTTCACAAGTTTTCTTTTTCTAGCTTTCCCATTCGCCCCTACAATTTTCCCATCCTCCTTTACATGTCTACAGAGCATTCTACAAAACACTCTTCAACCATTCATACAGGCGCTTATCCAATCAGAGCCATGAGACATTCGTTCTCCTTCTAGAGGTGCCCTTGGTTCTCATGCTGTTTATCTTGCTCCACAGCTGCTGCTCTGAACAGTTTTTCTTGTATTCCCACAATTAGGTAGAGTTCTTTGAGGTGCCAGGCAGTTAGAACACAAGTACAAGGTCAGATAATGAAAAAATAGAGCCTGTAGACCAGTCTCAGCTGAAACTTTCATCCAGGAGGTAAGAGATATAGACTGGAATCACAGAATCACAGTATCTTCCCTGATCCTTAACAGGACAGTGATTTTATTTCAGATAGACCTCTCTTTGCAAATTGTGCTTTGTGATACATTGCCTTGCTGTGCCTTCTCAATTCCCCCTTTATACCTAAATATTCAGTGGAAGAGAGGAAGACTGAAAACAACACTAGATAGCAGAGAGTACAACACTTGCCCTGACTGCTGAAGTTTTATGGAGTTTGAGTTTCAGCATTTCTTGCTGCTGAGGCTCATTCTTCTTCCACCTTATTAGCATCACTGAACTCACTTTCTTGCAGACCTCTACCCATACTTTCTACAGAAACACAATACATCTGCTTGTGAACCACACATTGTTGGGCAGCTGGACACACCAGAATTAGACATTATACTGCTCCCATCTACCTGGTGTTTATCTTACACAGTACATTGAAATGGTCCTTGTTTACGAGGGATATGTCTTATCTTTTGTTAATTTATATCATCATTATGTGTTTATAAAAAATGCAAGCACACTTCCCTCTGGGTTTTCTACCAGAATTTTTTAGTCTTTCCTTAATTTAGGGGATTAATTAATGTTAACGGGATTAATTTGCTCCATTTATCATTGCTCTTCCTTCATTGTGTTGGTCTTAATCTATCCATAGAGAGTGCATTTAAGGTAGAAATGATCATTTACTGTAATCTTAATCAGAATAGTCGATTTGACAAGATATACAGTGGAACTCAGAAGGAAGAATTTTCTGTCCTTTTCTTTAAAAGCTGTAAGAATATTAATTCCNTTTGTCTTTTTGGTAAGGGTTGGGGAGGAAAGGATCTTATGCATAATTTAATTGCTTTGTCTTTCTCCCTCAGGTCAGTATATTATATTATATTGAAAAGTAATTATGCTGCGAAAGTAAAATGTCAAACTGCAGATGTCTGGTAACAAGTAGTACAGATGTGAACGATTCTATTATGTGCCATCTTGCAGACATCTTTATACCTTTCCTCTGAAGCTTCACCCTATCCGCATATATGTTTGAGTATTTACGCACTCTGGATGAGATTTGCTTTTTTTCCCCCCTTCACAGCATCTAGATCCCAAGCTGGGTTGCCTTGTTGGCAATGATTGATTACCCAATATCTAATTAAACCTGATCCAATCACTTATTATGCAGAGTGGAACAAACAAACTGAAGTCGACTGTCAGGCCCATGATTGATGATACTGCCAATCCAGCTTTTGTTGCGTCTAATGTCCTGACGCTTGTTACAACCAGCCAAAGCTGCGCTGGACAAAGCGTTCTGTCACTCTTCACACAAATTCACTCCCCTCCCCCTGACTCTCTCCTCTTTCTCCCCCCCCCCCTTTTTTTTTAAGAAAAAAAATTATTGAGAACAGCAGAGGTTCTGTTTGGGTTAGTGTATACAATGAGATCAAAGTCCCCTAGAGATCCAGAGTCCTTGAGTGGCAAGGAGTGGAAGAAAAGGAGTACGTGTGTGTGGAGGGGGGGCTGGCAGGAGGTGCACTTGGTATGGTAATGAACCTACCTTGGGGAGAGTGACAGATATGACATTAAAGCAAACCTAGCAGGGTAATAATTTCTTTTCTATTGTCTGCCAGGGAGGATTCTCTTTGCAGCTCTCATTTATAAATTTTTTAGTTTTAATGTTTTAATTATTTAAAATGCAAATAGGTTCCCAAAGAAAGAAGCAGAAAATACAAATTCCCTAAATAAATTCAACTTCTGAAGTTGCATTCACACATTGCAAAACCTTTTTCTCCTGACTAGTATTTAACTTAGACTAGGTAAGTTTTGAGGGTGTTTTTTTTCTTTGTAAGTCAATAAATAGTCAAAATTGTTTATAGTTTTTCAGATTCGTACTTTCACTAGTTCAGCTTGAGGGGTTTTTGTTTGTTTTTTTATTCAATTGATTGATTTTGAAAACAAATGAAATAAAAGATTAGATTCCCTTGAATTTCAAAGAATAAGTCAGAAAAGTGCAAACATTATTTTGCTATGGTTTATTTTCTGATGCTGTATGTGTTGCAGATGCTCAGACTATACTTATGTATATGAGAAATTCACAGTGAGTGATGATTCACATCCCTTCACGAGTTTTAAATATCTATTTAATTTATCCACCTTGGTATAAATTATTCATCTTGAACACGGGCAAGCCTTTACCTAAGTGTGCGCATGTGCTTGATTACCATGTGAAAACTGGAAGAATTAGGAAATACATTTTTCAAAACCTTATCCAATCAATCATATACTTACAATTCCATCACCTACTTCGTAACTTTCTAAGATTTCTTACTTCATGCAGTTTCAAAGAGCTGACACTGAAAGCAAAATAAAAACTAAACAAAATCCAGGAAGATTTTAAAAGATTTCACACTGAAACTAGAACTTCCTTTCAACAGCCACCTTTTCTGGATTAAAAAGGCAAAAAATATTAATGTTGGAGCCTTTTCCATACAGGCAATACATCTCTGAAATTTATTTACTTATTTCCCCTCCCAGTCCAGACACAAGAACTCTGCACATTTGGGCAAAAGCTGTGAAGGTGTCTAGGTTAATACATTTCAGTTCAATATTTTTTCATATCTTGAAAAGATGAGTAGTTTATTTATCTTAAATGTTTTGCCCCTTCACTATAACCCTTAGATTTAAATGGTGCATCACCTCAGTGGACAAATGGGTTCATGAAATAAGCCCAACATCTCTAATGAAAACTCTTAAATCATAAGAAAACCAAAAATATGAATATAGAAATTAGATTATAGAAACAGTTTTATCACTTTCAGTCTATGATGGCCTGTAATCATACTAGTGGTATACAGCCGCTTTCCAAACATGCCAAACTGGCCAAAAAATGGTGTTTTAGAGAAACATCCACAGGAGTTCCTGTAAGTACCTACATTTTTGTGACAGGAAAATCTAATAAAATATGTTAACATTTAAGCGACTTAATCTTAAAAAATGTAACATACACAAACATACATTTTAAAAGAAGTAAAACAGGAAGGTAAAATACAGACCTTATAATTAGCAAAGGAAGACAATAGTTGAAGTGAATTAAATTATGGAAAGATTAAGATTTAAAAAAATGTTTTAGCAAGTGCTGAGCTACAGTGAAAACAACCATGTGAATGTCCACTGCTGTATGCTGATTGTTACCCTTCATCTTAGTGCTCGCTACTGTCCTGATGAGAGCCTTGCAAGACTAACTGCATTGTACTGATAGATTTGGAGGAAGGAGGAGAAGTATTTGTTAAATATACAATTTGTTTCTAGAATATTCATCTTCTAATTCTACTCCTGCATAAATAGAAGGAGAAAAAAACAACTAGTTTTCTTTCGCAAGTCACAGCTTCAACCTACACAGAAGTATTACTCAGATAAGCTGAGGGCCAGACTGACAGAAGAAATGTGCAGCTGTGTAAAGAGAGTAGAATAATTTCTCCCAGCATCTAGATAGTTGGATTAAAATTTCATCATGCACAGAGCACCTGGTGAATACAGAAATGATCTTTAACTAATTCACTAGTACATATAGCCAGAAACTTTGATGAGGCTAGTTGAATTATCTTGGCAAAAACAAGAATCATAGAATCATAGAATTTCTCAAGTTGGAAAAGACCTTGAAGATCATCAAGTCCAACCGCAACCTAACCATACTACCCTAACTCTAACAACTCTCCGCTAAATCATGTCCCTGAGCACCACATCCAAACAGTTTTTAAACAACTGTCAAGCACTGAGACTTAATCTGTTGTAGACCTAGAGCTGACACAGTCTGTAGAGAATGCTGAAACCTAGTTTATTTGGTTCCAATTTTTTGGCTTGACTCTAGCTATCCATCCCATCCTGTAATAAGCTAATAACCATTATAGCAGTCTACATGGAACAAAAATTGCAGTTGAGTAAGTGGGAAAAGATGCGCAACCTAAATATTTTAGCTATACTTACATAAGTGGAGTTAAGAAAATAAGGGAAAAATGAAAAATATCCAAGGAAACAAAATAGGTTTCTCGTAGCATTAAAAATAAATGTTTTATACCAGGGCAATAGGAGGCTAACGTTACCAAAGAAAGCTAAATTTAGCCTTCAAAAGGTTATCTTGGGCAAACACTTACGGTGCATTTCTCTGAATTTTCACTTCAATTAATCTCTAGATATTCAGTGTCTGATCCCAATGACAGTAGCCTCTGGCTTCTTTAGAGCGACTGCTGAGGAAAAATTATCTGACACATATCAAACAAGCAAGAAATGACACTGGACAACATTAATCAAAACTTTCTCATTTCCTGAAGAATTAAGCATTAAATAATTAATTCCAGCACTACAGGCAGCTGTAAAAGAGGCCTCGTGCCTCCCCGCTGGTAAGAATTTGTCCTTGTCTAAAAGACTAGATTGATATATTTATTATTTATCAGATTAATCATGGCCAAGAACATTATAGATTGGCAGCCAAGCCCAGCCAGTTATATTGTAGTGGCCTGTTATTGGAGCTTGGAAACACTTGGTAAATCAGCAACATTCAAAAAAGGAAGGCACTGAACAGTTTGCCCTCAAGCATTATTAAAAGAAAAAGAAAAGGGAAGGAAAAAAAAAAGGAAAAATATCTCAAATGCTTTTTTTTTAAATGCTTATTAAAAAAAAAAAATGGACAAAGAAGATGTCTTTGATTCAGCAACTCAGTGGAGTCTGCTAGATCCTGGGGTCATTTTTATTTCTGTTTGCTAAAGACTGAAGGAGGCCTTAGGATGTGGGTCAGAATATCAACTATCTACATGAAGCCATGGTCATTAGTTTTAAAACAGAGTTTCAGGGGCAGACGGATGTAAGTCAATTTAGCCAGCATGTACAAGAAGAAGCACTTCCAACCCTTCATTTTATTTGTGTTTATTCAAGTCCTGTAGCTGTGAGACTGATTCATTCTTTAGATTTTCTTTCATTTTTGCTAGTTTGTCTTGGTACCCAATAGCAGCATAACTAGGATGTTATGTTCTGGGGGATTAGTATGCCAAGTTTCTGTACATTAATAGATGTTAGACAAAGATAAACTTCTTATGATTTTAACACGTATTCTTTATTTTTTTGACCTTTGCATTTTTCTCCCTACTGTTTCCATTCTGTCACTTCAAATAGTAATATATGGAATTTTATTTTTCCATCTTGAAAAGAGGATTTCTCACTTCTTTTCAATATATAAGCACACACAGTTAAAGGAATCACACAATTCACAGTTTAAGAGTTGTTCCAAACAACAGCATTTCCTCTACATACTTTTCTTTGTTTCTAGAATTGGAGAAAGAAAAGTGAGATTTCTCATGCTTCATAAGTTTGTTTGGGTTTGTTTTCCCACTTCGTTACTTTCATATCACCTATATGTTATCCAGCAACAACAGAACTGAAGTAGAGTTGTTATATGCTTGGTGTGTGAGAAGTGATGAAATATTTGTTAGGGGGAGCTTTGTCTCTGCACAGACAGGGAGTCTCCTTCTAGTCTACGAGAGAAAATTTGAGGATGACTGGACACAATGAGAATTCTGTTTTGAAAAGATAAGTAAGAAAAATTGGAATGGCATCAAAATCTGACCCTAAATAAAAGCAGAAAAAAAGAGTAAATCCCAGTCATGTTCCTTTGATAAGACAGATAATGAAATGTTTGATAAACATGATGTTAAGATCACAAAAATGTCCATATTAGGTCACATACTAGTCACACATCCAGCCCAGCCATCTCCAACAAAATCAAACTGTGGATGCCTCAGTAAGATTAGAAGTCCAAAATAAAAGAAAAAACTTCTGGTGTTCCTTCCCAATCTCCATCTTTTGGGAAAACAGGACATCTCCAATGAAGCTATGGGCTTCCAGTGGTCTTGATATTTGGAGGTCAAAGGTGTCCTAAGTTGGAAAGAGGACTCTTGTATATATCTCTTGAAGGATTTTCTACCATGGACTTTTCTATCTGCTTCCTGATTTCATGTGTGAATACCATCAACAGTGTACTGTGGCAATCTGTTCCACATTTAAATATGTATTACAAAAGAAGTATCTTATCTTGTTTGTTTTAAGCCAGTAACCTGCTCATTTGGTTGTGTGCCCTCCCAGTCTTCAAGGAAGTAGTGAACATTTCCCTCTTTACATTTTCCACTTCATTTTTGAGGTTACCATCACTGAGCATACTGACTCCATACTCTACTCTCAGTATTGTTTCTTCCCTTTTCACCATTATACATAATGGTGGCTCTGGGCAGTCTGGTCCAGTGGCTGGCAACCCTGCTCACAGCAGGGCAGTTGAAACTACATGATCATTAAGGTCCTTTTCAACCCAGGCCATTGTATGATTCTATGATAATTTTGTGCTTTGGAGCACAACAGAGTCAGATGATTCATGCAACAGTTGTGTACATGCCCATCTTCCTGAGAAATTTTATGTAAATATTTTATTTCTTTAGCAAAGGACATCTTTTTCTTATCAGATACTTGTGTAGTATGTTTAGAGTAACATGGAAGAAAATGTAGAAGAGAAAAAGATGTAATATCCAACAACATTAACAACATTCTTGTAAATAGGGGACAGTGAAGGAAAAGGAAAGACTCCTTTTCATTGCTCCACCAGTAATACCATACAAATTTCCCGAGGGTTTTGTTTGGATGGTTGGTTGGTTTGGTTTGGTTTTTTTGTTTTTGTTTTTGTTTTGTAAATTCTACCCCACAGCTGAGTGTTGTGGAATCCTGGCTGTGAAAACTATTTTCCATGAGAACTTTTATGCATGCAGTGCAAACCTGTTACATGATTAACTTTTCTTGAGTCAGACAAATATTCTCAAGAACAAATACTACCAGCCATTCCCAAACCTAAAACATTTATGGCTGTACCACATTGCACAGCTAAATTCAGGCATCATGATGCTCTTGTTTTGGTGTACCAACCCTCCAACAAGGGATACACCTCCTCTCTGAGCCTTTTTTCCTCTTCCTCTAGATCTGTAGGTTGTTTTCTTTGTGAAGGAAATTTAATCTTCCTGCTTCTCAACAAGTGTACTTGTACATAACACTAAACAAGAAATTAGAAAATGAATTAAAAAAAAAATAACACCAATTCAATGTTTCTGGACCCATTGACATAATGATAATCAGATATTTTCAATGCCTGTACAGAGCTGAACTATTAGGAATGTAATCTTTGGGATGAGAAATTGTGTTAGATTCTTTGTTTTTCTGCTGGTTATAGCACAACTTTTTAATTTGGAAAGGTTGATAATGAAGTGAATCAGGCAGTCATTTTCTGGTCTGTGTCTAAAAGGAAGGCATGCAGACTTGGTCTGAAGCCTTTTTGTGTTTCCTTAAAAATCCAAAGATCTTTATGAGAAACAATAGGTTAACCAAAGTGTGTATCATCCCAGGAACTCAATTTCTAAACCTGTAGAATAATTTCTGAAAAAAGGTAAGAGATCTTTCATGAGCCCATATAAAGAAATGCTTACACTTAATTCTGAGCAAAAGTGTCAAAAGTGTCACATCTGCATATTAGGCTGCTGCTCCGTAAAAATGGGTTTATTACCTGACATCACACACCTGTCACATTTCTCCTCAGAAAAAAAATATGCAAAAGGTCAGCATAAAATACCGTGCTGTGGATCTATGGGGCTGTTCACAAGCATCTAAAAATGTAACTGCGTGCTTTTGTCTAAAATAAGAACTAGTGGAATTACTGAAACTGAGCAGAATTCTTTCTTGATGTATATTTCCCTTTATTTAATCCAATTCATATTTTGGTAAATTAAATACACCATCATCTTTTAAATGCTGCATATTATTTCTCAGAAAACATCCTTCACACAAAATTAACTGTTTATCTGAGTATTTACCAAGGGTTTATAATTCATCTTTATAGCATACTGTTATTGCAGTCTTTACTTTAACAGAAATAATGAAAATCATACGTTTTCAAGTTCAGGCATCAAATATAAAAAATGAAGCTAAAAACTAAGCACTGTCTGGTTTTCCAGAAACTGTAGGTATAAGAGAAATCCCTGCTTGAAATTCTGGATTTTTTTTCTTAAATTACTGCCAACCCCCCCCTAAAAAAAAGTAGAGCACTTAAAACTAGCACATCTTCTTTTCTCTTGAGGTGACTATGATAGACAAAAGAGTCTTATCCAGTAAATCAGTCCCTTAACGAGCAAATCAGGTTAGGCTGAGAAAGTGTAGTAACCAGACCCGTGGCCAGATTTCACACCTGGGGAAAAGCAGTTTTACCTTCTGAAGAGATAGTCACTTCCATAGCAAAAACAAAACTAAACAAAATGACAGACAGAATCAACAATTAGACACAGCTCTGCAGAATAGAGGAAAGCTGACTATTTGCAGCATTCTAGGTAAAAAGAAAGTTCTGAAAGTATGGAAGATAATTTTTAAGAGAGAGGAAGCACCTAAAGCACCTAATGCATACCTAGACTTCAGAGATGGTGGAAGAGCAGGGAAGACATTTCATGAGGACTCTAATAGGACACTGCATAGAATCAGTTGTAATTTAGGACACGATTGAAATGCTGACCAAACAGCAGACCAAACAGAATGGAGAGGAAATGTCCTGGAAAAATACAGTATGTTTCTTACTCTTTTCTGACCACCTGGTTTCCACTCCTGAGTATTGTTATTAACAAATTTTTCAGTGCTCGACTTTGTATTCTGACAAAGTCTAGTTCTAGCTCTTGCAAATGTCATCACTGAGTACTAACTTTACTTTGTGTTGTGGTCATATGCAAACAAACCTCTGTATGACAAAAGATCCTGATATAAAGGAGTAGAATGGAGGCGCTTAGCTGTTACACATAAACCAATCATTTAAAAGAATTATATGCCAGTTATTACAGCAAGAGCTAGAACAATGTTAGCTGCTGTAGTCACTACTCCATAGAGCTACACCTCATTAGGATTTATTACTTTATTCAAAATCAAACAGATGGAAAATATTAAAGTAAATCTCTGAAGTATCTCCTTTATGGTAGTTAAATCATTTGTATGAGAGCTGAAACACTTGATCTCAAATGTTTTCAAGACCAAATTGGCTCCCAGTCTTTCACACACTGGGTGAGAGCTTTGAACATTGATCTGTTGTTTGATGCACTCTGACAAACACCTCCACTTCTAGACGTGAAACTCTAGGGAGGTTCCCAAGTCATAATATACTACAATAGTACCACAGGGAAGCTTTAACCCAACAAGTGATACAAGCTGGGGAACATATAATTTTTGCTAGAGTTTAAAGATAAGATCAACAAGTTAGATGAGAGGTTGGATGCTCTAGACATCACTTTCCCCTACTTCAAAGCTTCTGAACCTGGGAGCTGGATACTGGGAGCTTGTCGAACTTAACCCAAGCACCTTGCTGTGTTGGCTTTTAAATAAAAGTTATATTACTCTGTAAACTCAGTACTGTCTTGCTCCAGTTGTATTAATTCATCTAATGGCAAAAGCTTAGCCAATTAAATCTGTTCCACCAAAAAAATCCTGCTTCTCCCAAATACCATCCATATATTTGTGAAGAAGACAAACTTTTCCATGTTGTCAAGGTTAGATCATGCGGCAAATTAAATGCTATCTTCACGTTCAGCCTTCATGAACTCTTGTAGTCCTGTATGAGGAGCTCCCAGACTGATCAGAATTGAGAAGTGCAATCTGCCTCCTGCTCCCACTGTCTTGTGCTTACTCCTTTTCCTTCCAGTCTCTTTCTTGGCCTCCTCAACTAGAATGGTCCCACACAGTTCCTAGGGAATCCTCTTACCATGTCTTGCCTTTGAGCCTCTGGGCTGTGAACTTGGTCTCTGTTGCAGCCAGGATTCCTGTTTCTTTCAGGAGCCTCTCTGTCAGCTTTCATTCTGCAAGCCTGTTTGCTTTCTGTCTCAGGATGTGAGTACAAGATATATTGACTTTGGCAGCAAAGTCAAGTTAAAAAGCTTTTTCTCCTAAGCAGTTGTTCTCATACACTAGTTCAGTGCCCATTCAGCAGTGTCTGGACAACCCTTTCAGAGGCCACACTGTAAATCAACTCTCTGCAATGATTTGAGTTATAAATAACCTTTTCAATGGCTATTTTTAACTTCCATCAGTTTGGTGTGTATTGATTAGCAGCACACAAAAATAATTGAACACAGCCATCATGTACAGTATGGTCACAGGGTAGCAGCTGAGGAAGTGAATGTTCCGAAGCTGGCTTCCCTGAGTAACTGGGCAAGGCATCCTGTGATGCCACCCTCTCACCTTATCCCACACAGTATTCCCAGAGCATCCCTGGCAGAGCAGGCTGTTTCTTGTCATAACTCCATTTCTTATCTTGTGAAGATTCAAGCAGAGGTAAAGCACACCATCTAGGACAGGACAAACTAGTAGCCAGTCTTCCTTCTGACCTACCACACCACGGGCACTTTTAAAGCTAACTAGAAACAGACAAATTACAGAGCTTTCCCCTCTGCCATAAATTCAGAAATGTTAATTCATTCCATCAGTGACTGGTTTTCTAAAAAAAACACTAGAAATACAAGGCAAATATTTCTGCTTACTGCGTAAATAATTTGATATGGTTTTAAGTGTTGAGAATGTCTTTCAAATTTGATGTGAAGCACTGATTGTTCAGCAGCAATGAAATTAGAAGAGTTGATAAATGTGGATTTCAGTAGGAAAAAAAAGCTTATTCTGTTTCATAAAGAAATACAAATCCAGGGCAGGCAGACAGATGCATTTCCTTTTTTTCATTCTAGTGAGAGTTGATACTGGTTTTCAACTGCTTATTTTGCTAGTGGGGAAAAAAAAAAAANTTGTTATTAATAAATACTCGAATTGAGTCATGTGATCTTTTCAAAATTGGTGCTGAGTGCTCTCTGCCAAAAAAAAATATATATATCAACAGTGGAATTGAACCCCTATCTGTGATCTAAGACCCAGACCTTGCAGAGATGAATTATGTGCTTACATTTACACTCTCTAAGTGACCCCACAGACAGCACAGATGTAAGGAGTAAAGGTTGTCGTGAAGTCAGAGGCCCTGCTCCATATCCTCGAAATACCACTGTGCTGTACAAATCCAAATTCCTTTTTCTTGGTCCGTATTTTCTCCTTCATCCATCCCATCTCACTAGTTCTGCATGTCAAAATGTCACTAGAAGCTCACATTAGGAAGTCTTGACCAGATAATGCAATGAATGGCTACTTGCATTATGATTACTTCAGCTTTATGAGATTCCACTGATTTTTCGCCTTAATTAATGCTAATTTGACCACAATGTTAAATAAATTCTCTGAGTAGATTTAGGGCTCTTCAAAATCTCTCTCTGAACGAAGCAAGTCAGGTCTTGGAACAAACCTCTAAAAAGACATCATTCTAAAGAGGCAGAAATAGAGAAAGGAAATGTTCCAACATGATTTTGAATACACGCTACTGAAAACTGAAACCAGAGCAGTTACAGGTGGTTACAGCTAATTCAATACTTGGTGTCAGAAAATTACCTAAAAAGAAAGTAAGTTTAATTAGTCTAACACAGCTAGTTTCACCCTCCCCTCATCTTAGACCCGCACCCTCATTAAAAAATGAAATTGGTTCATGTACTTTACAGAGGTTGTATTTTGTTGGGTTCTTTCAAAACCAAAAATATCACCAGAATGAATGTTCATCATTACTAGACTGCTCTCATTCTCACATTCTACTTTTCAGTTGGCTTTTATATGTATATGTGAATGATCTTCACAAATATTCTGCTGAATACTTACTAATAAAATGCTTTAGTATTTGCATACCATATGCTCACTGAGGGCTTAATTACACTTTGTTCCACAAACAGGTATTTTTAAAAAATTAACGTATGTCAGCTAATTATTTTTCCTGACTTATTTACTTTTTCATTTTACTTCATTTTTAATTTATACATGACCTCTTTGTGTCCTCGTTTCATTTTCCAAAGAATTATAATAACTGAGGGTCTAATATCTCAAGCATTAGGACACGTTTTAGTTTATCCACCTGAGCAGTCCTCAAAGATTTCTATGCACAAAATGAGGAAAGTTACAAAGAAGCATAAAATGTTCGGTGTTTAAAGCTGAAATATGCCCATATGCCATATATATACTGCATAAACTGCACACTGCAAAAATTGGAGCTTGAAAAAAAAATTCCACCGTTGCATCTCAAATGACGTGCCTGATAGGACTGACAGAGGTACATCGATTATCTTCATTTCACACTCCGTAAGATGTTTTAAGACATGTTCTGAAGTAGCCATATGGGTCTATATTAAACACACAAATACACACTTCATGTGCTCCAAATATTGATTGGAAAATAAAATTTGATATATATATAGCTGTTTGCCAGAATATGAGTGTCACTGACTTGAAGTTAGTACCAAACAGCCAATCTCATCAGGCCCTCAGTACATGCAAATGTTGCAGATTCACTCACATGGTTCAATGAGCATACTGACAGATCATTTCAGAGAATGTAATTCCTCTAAAAGAAATGACCCTTGGACTCACAAGATATTCACAAAGAATTTAAGAACAAGTAAAATTGCTACTTNAAAAAAAACCAAGTTCTTCTAGCATTCAGAGGCTGACGAAACAGTACTTTACTTCTGTACTTAGGGCTGAGATTTGAACATGAAATAATCACATTGATTCAAAAACATCTGGAAGCTGAGAAAAACAGAGAGAAAGAGAAACAGAAAGTTCATAGCACCTGAACTGATTTCAGATTCTCGAATATCACATTTCAGAATGTGGAGTGTCAACAGTGTATGAGAAACACTTAACTAGCTGAAATGTTAAAGTAGAAGTACAAAACCAGGGATACTTAGGATGGCTAACCATATTTTTCTGTTACTATGAATTTCTCTATAAAAAATCTGCCCCACACATCCTTAGATATCCCTCTCTGCTCCAGTCTCTTTCAAATAGTATGTATTTTTTCACTGAATCTTATTTAAGAACACGGTTTTTCCAGCTCTGAGCTGAGATCAGGCAAATCTTCACTATTATTCACAATATAGTTACATGCTTCCCTCCCTCTTCACCTTGCAAACTTTGCTCCTTCTAAGAGGAATGGATCCTAATATATTTCTGCAAGCACTAGTGAATGATCTAAGACACAGCCATTTGTGCAGTGTATTCTCTTGGAAACATTGTGTGTGCATCTGTGAACCCCATAACTTTCATACAAGTCATAACTCACATTCAATCCCAGGGGAGGGCAGTCGCCATAATCAGAAATCTTCTGAAGGTGCCTATGAAACTTTTTTGCCATCTAAATTTGATAATGAGTGTTCCTGTCAGCCACGGTCATTCTACTAGTCAGTCAGACTCATCTTGCTTCCTGGCAAATTCACCTCTGCTTGGTGTTAAATTCTGGTTCTTCATTGAAGTATTGTATTTTTGTTCCAGGGAAAGAAACAAGATCTAGTATTAGTACCTATGGAAGCAAGAAATGCTTTTATCATTTACTTTTCCCCCACCACCACAACTTTTTTTTTTTTTTAAAGACGAATCCTACAATGATATGTAAACCTAACTAATAAGAGAAACTGGAAAATTATCTATAAGAGTTTTCGAAAGCATGAATGGATATTTGCATATGGTAACACTGTAGATGATATATTTACTACTTTTTATACCATCAGGGTACTTCTATTCAGGATCTCTAAACTGTCTTTGTTTGAGGATCTGGAGACACTATTAACAATGCCAAGTGGAAAAATCAAAATGTCTGTGAAATTCGGTCTAAGAAAATTATAGAAAATTAGGAAAAATACGACTCATACATATGTAGAGTACTGGGCTTTCAACTAGCTTTTTCAATAGAGAAAATAATCCTAGAGTCTTTGTGGATCATTCTCTGGAAACATCATCTCAGTGCTTAATAGCAGGAAAAGGCAAGTAGACAAGTAGAACGTAAGCAATTATTTAGAAAAGAATATTTCAAAAAGAACAAAAAGTGAGCATTATACTTTTGCATTATGCATAAAATTGTGAAGAACTTGTATCTTTGGCATTGACAACAATCTTGGCCACTCAGTTTGAATAACTAAATAGCAGAACAAGGACAAGTATAGATAAGGATGATCAGAGAGCCAGAATTACCTCCATCTGGGATGAGATTGTATACTCTTGGATTCTCCAGGATGAAGGGGAAAAACAAATAAGGAAGCAAACAAAAAGGAGGACAGAAATCCAGTAGATATATAAAATATTCAAAGATGCCAATAACACAAGTGGAGAAAAACTGTTTACTATTTCTAACAGCACACAAGAACTACAGTGCAACAACCAGGGAGAAGATCCAAATGTAAAGCAGAACATTTTTTTCCAATGACTGCATAGTTATTTTGTATAAAATAGCACACAGAATATCACACAGAGTTCATTGTCACCAAATGTTGGAGATGCCAAAAGCATATCTTCAAAAACAAAAAGACACATCATCACGGTTTCTGTCTCAGGAAGCTCCTGACCCACTGTCTTCAGAAGTAAAGAGGATACTCTGAATGAAGGAGCAATCTGTACTTGCTTTAGTTTCTTATGCATTTAACAGCATCTGCTAATGTTACTACCAGGGACAGAACAATGCAAATGGCTTTTGATGCCTATGTGGGTTTTGCAACTCTGAGTGTTAATCCTTTAATCTTTTTGGTTCACTTTGTCTTCCTGAAGCACATTTCATTTTGTATTTATGGGTCTAGTTCAAGGTTGGCACATGAAGCCTATTTTCTTTTGAAGTCAATTGGAACTGTAGATTCACCTTTTCCCCTTCGTGTTGCAGATCTCTTTCTCAGATCTAAGTTTACACCACTTGAAGTAATGTGTGCAATTCAAACTCCTAATGTAATTCTTACATTATCCGCGCTCCCTTGATAATGCTTCTGTCAGGGAGGATCTCCACTCCTCATGACCGTGCTTGAAATATTGTCAAATAACACCAAGTGCTCTAAGACTCAGCATTTCATCTCTGCAGAGGCCTTTTCTAGATTAATAACTTTAGAAGAGACCCAAAACAAAATTGTTTCTACAGAGACTGTGACAGAATATTTGAGATATATGAAGTATGACCCCTTTGTACTTGGGTTTCTAGAGTGTAGCATTTAGGAATTTGAAGTTTGTGCAGGAGTAGTCTGAAGAGTACTCCCCATTTTCTGGATTTGCAGAGCTGCTTATGGAGAATATCACATCTTCCTCATCAATCAAGATATTACATATCTTTATATATTTAATTATACAGATAATTAGTTCAGTCAAAACTCAGCCAGAGGTTGTTTTTTTTTATCATTAGAGATGACAGATGAGAAATGCTGTGTAGTTTTTTTATTTGAATCATAGAATCATAGAATGGCTTGAGCTGGAAGGGACCTTAAAGATCATCTAGTTCCAGCCCTGTGCCATGGGCACGGCTGCCACTCATAGATCAGGCTGCCCTGGGCCCATTCAACCTTGTCTTGAATGCCTCCATGGATGGGGCATCCACAACCTCTCTGGGCAGCCTGTGCCTCAACATTCTCTGAGTAAAGAATTTCCTCCTAAAATCTCACCTAAATATCTCCATTTTTTAGCAATCTACCCATGTAAAAAGTCATTCCTCCTCCTGCTTATAAGCTCCCTTCAAGCACTGGAAGGCCACAATGAGGTTTCCTCAGAGCCTTCTTTTCTCCAGGCTGAACAACCCAACTCCCTCAGCATTTCTTCATAGGAGAGGTGCTTCAGTCCTCTGAGTATCTTCATGGCTCTCCTCTGGACCTGCTACAACAGCACCGTGTCTTCCTTGTATTGGGGGTCCCAGACCTAGATGCAGTACTCAAGAGAGGGCCTCACAAGGGCAGAGAAGAGTGGGACAATCACTTTCCTCTCCTTGCTGGTCACCCCTCTTTTGATGCAGCCCAGGATACTGTTGGCCTTTTGGGCTGCAAGTGCACACTGCTGGCTCATGTCCAGCTTTTCATAAATCAAGACCCCCAAGTCCTTCTTGGCAGCACTGCTCTCAAGGAGATCATCTCCAAGTCTGTACTCATATCTGAGATTTCCCCAACTCAAATGAAAGACCTTGCACTTGGCCTTTTATAATCTCATTCAGTTCACATAGGCCCACTTTTCAAGCATGTCCAGGTCCCTTTGGATGATATCCCTCCCTTCTATTGTATCAACTTCACCACTCAGCTTGATGTCATCTGCAAGCATGCTGAGAGTACACTCAATTCCACTGTCTATGCCACTGATAAAGATTTGAATATCCTGTGAAGATGGTTTTCAGAAACCAGATGGTACAGAAAATTTATTGCACCTTTCAGAAAAAAAAAAAAAAAATCAAGTTTTGCCGAACTGTAAAAAGTATTATTCATAATTTGGTTTAAATTCCTCTTGCAAAAGCTATATCAGTCCACATTTAAGGAGTATTTCAGAAATTGCAGATATATTTGTATCAAGCTGGAGAGCAATCCTGCAAGAGAGCACAAACAAGACAAATTTGACTGACCAGTAGAAATTATATCAAAATTTATTCTAACATATGGCTCAACTCCAAATTATCTGACTAAAAACATAACTGCTTTTAACTCTTTCCTCAGTTTTCTTCTCATTATTCCAGAAAATCATAGGAGATCTTACAAGTAAAAGCAGAAAAAGAAGTTCACTGCACACAATTTTTTATCTTTTTGTTGCTATTTTACAATCTTAAATTCCATTTCTAAGAAAAAGAAAAAAAAGAAAAAACACTATGATATTTTCTTAATGACTGTCAATGTCTTTTAGTAAACATTCTTCAGAACAAAGAATTTGTTTTCTATATTCCTCACCTTAACTTGTATCTGTGCTTCTTGCTTAGAGGCATGAGTGCCATCTATAGAACAGTAACTAGTAGATATTTAGTTGAATGTTATGAAATAAGAAAGAGTTTTGTCCTTGTTATCCTAAGAGGCAATTTTGTCCCTTTAAAAAAAAGTGCTTCTGCTATTCGGTTTATGTGTCACAATAAATTTAGTAATTTTCCACAAGTAGAGGTTTAACATAAGTAAACATGTGTCATTACAGTTTTAAGCAGAGAAGACAGAGATAATGATATTGATATTTGTTCAAAGACTGTGATGATGTTTTAATTTAAAATAAACTATATCCCTGCTGCATCAGCAGTGATGCAAATATATACATAATGTTATTTTTCCTGTTGTGTATTAAATCATGAAATAAAAAATGAAAAACAAATAACACATACACACACACATCTTTCTGTTAATTCCCACTCTCTAAATAAGAGCATTTCATGATGTTATTTATGTAATTATTTTTCTTTGATCTTTTTGCCTAGTCTTTTATAAGAAACATAAATGTATTGAGCATTTCAGTTCCATCTCTATCATAAAAGCTTTCTTTTCCATTCAATTTTTTATCTTGTTTCCTTTTCGTCTGATGGTAGCCACTTTCTGATGATGAAAAGGATTTTAATTGAGGCACTAGGAGTAAATTTGTAATCCTTTATGTGAAGCCTTTCTTTCAGTTATGTATCTTTAAGTTGCAAATTTATCCAGCTTGTAATTTAAAAAATAATTATACTTTGTATGGAAAATACAAACATGGAAAGCAGAGGGCACCCTATCACATGCTAACTCTTCTATCACAAAAAGAAAGGGGAAAAAAGGGAAAGGAAAAGAAAGGAAAGGAAAGGAAAGGAAAGGAAAGGAAAGGAAAGGAAAGGAAAGGAAAGGAAAGGAAAGGAAAGGAAAGGAAAGGAAAGGAAAGGAAAGGAAAGGAAAGGAAA
>JACDJE010000652.1:309281-317627 GCA_016647715.1 Pavo muticus | reverse complement strand
GAGTATTTACCAAGGGTTTATAATTCATCTTTATAGCATACTGTTATTGCAGTCTTTACTTTAACAGAAATAATGAAAATCATACGTTTTCAAGTTCAGGCATCAAATATAAAAAATGAAGCTAAAAACTAAGCACTGTCTGGTTTTCCAGAAACTGTAGGTATAAGAGAAATCCCTGCTTGAAATTCTGGATTTTTTTTCTTAAATTACTGCCAACCCCCCCCAAAAAAAAAGTAGAGCACTTAAAACTAGCACATCTTCTTTTCTCTTGAGGTGACTATGATAGACAAAAGAGTCTTATCCAGTAAATCAGTCCCTTAACGAGCAAATCAGGTTAGGCTGAGAAAGTGTAGTAACCAGACCCGTGGCCAGATTTCACACCTGGGGAAAAGCAGTTTTACCTTCTGAAGAGATAGTCACTTCCATAGCAAAAACAAAACTAAACAAAATGACAGACAGAATCAACAATTAGACACAGCTCTGCAGAATAGAGGAAAGCTGACTATTTGCAGCATTCTAGGTAAAAAGAAAGTTCTGAAAGTATGGAAGATAATTTTTAAGAGAGAGGAAGCACCTAAAGCACCTAATGCATACCTAGACTTCAGAGATGGTGGAAGAGCAGGGAAGACATTTCATGAGGACTCTAATAGGACACTGCATAGAATCAGTTGTAATTTAGGACACGATTGAAATGCTGACCAAACAGCAGACCAAACAGAATGGAGAGGAAATGTCCTGGAAAAATACAGTATGTTTCTTACTCTTTTCTGACCACCTGGTTTCCACTCCTGAGTATTGTTATTAACAAATTTTTCAGTGCTCGACTTTGTATTCTGACAAAGTCTAGTTCTAGCTCTTGCAAATGTCATCACTGAGTACTAACTTTACTTTGTGTTGTGGTCATATGCAAACAAACCTCTGTATGACAAAAGATCCTGATATAAAGGAGTAGAATGGAGGCGCTTAGCTGTTACACATAAACCAATCATTTAAAAGAATTATATGCCAGTTATTACAGCAAGAGCTAGAACAATGTTAGCTGCTGTAGTCACTACTCCATAGAGCTACACCTCATTAGGATTTATTACTTTATTCAAAATCAAACAGATGGAAAATATTAAAGTAAATCTCTGAAGTATCTCCTTTATGGTAGTTAAATCATTTGTATGAGAGCTGAAACACTTGATCTCAAATGTTTTCAAGACCAAATTGGCTCCCAGTCTTTCACACACTGGGTGAGAGCTTTGAACATTGATCTGTTGTTTGATGCACTCTGACAAACACCTCCACTTCTAGACGTGAAACTCTAGGGAGGTTCCCAAGTCATAATATACTACAATAGTACCACAGGGAAGCTTTAACCCAACAAGTGATACAAGCTGGGGAACATATAATTTTTGCTAGAGTTTAAAGATAAGATCAACAAGTTAGATGAGAGGTTGGATGCTCTAGACATCACTTTCCCCTACTTCAAAGCTTCTGAACCTGGGAGCTGGATACTGGGAGCTTGTCGAACTTAACCCAAGCACCTTGCTGTGTTGGCTTTTAAATAAAAGTTATATTACTCTGTAAACTCAGTACTGTCTTGCTCCAGTTGTATTAATTCATCTAATGGCAAAAGCTTAGCCAATTAAATCTGTTCCACCAAAAAAATCCTGCTTCTCCCAAATACCATCCATATATTTGTGAAGAAGACAAACTTTTCCATGTTGTCAAGGTTAGATCATGCGGCAAATTAAATGCTATCTTCACGTTCAGCCTTCATGAACTCTTGTAGTCCTGTATGAGGAGCTCCCAGACTGATCAGAATTGAGAAGTGCAATCTGCCTCCTGCTCCCACTGTCTTGTGCTTACTCCTTTTCCTTCCAGTCTCTTTCTTGGCCTCCTCAACTAGAATGGTCCCACACAGTTCCTAGGGAATCCTCTTACCATGTCTTGCCTTTGAGCCTCTGGGCTGTGAACTTGGTCTCTGTTGCAGCCAGGATTCCTGTTTCTTTCAGGAGCCTCTCTGTCAGCTTTCATTCTGCAAGCCTGTTTGCTTTCTGTCTCAGGATGTGAGTACAAGATATATTGACTTTGGCAGCAAAGTCAAGTTAAAAAGCTTTTTCTCCTAAGCAGTTGTTCTCATACACTAGTTCAGTGCCCATTCAGCAGTGTCTGGACAACCCTTTCAGAGGCCACACTGTAAATCAACTCTCTGCAATGATTTGAGTTATAAATAACCTTTTCAATGGCTATTTTTAACTTCCATCAGTTTGGTGTGTATTGATTAGCAGCACACAAAAATAATTGAACACAGCCATCATGTACAGTATGGTCACAGGGTAGCAGCTGAGGAAGTGAATGTTCCGAAGCTGGCTTCCCTGAGTAACTGGGCAAGGCATCCTGTGATGCCACCCTCTCACCTTATCCCACACAGTATTCCCAGAGCATCCCTGGCAGAGCAGGCTGTTTCTTGTCATAACTCCATTTCTTATCTTGTGAAGATTCAAGCAGAGGTAAAGCACACCATCTAGGACAGGACAAACTAGTAGCCAGTCTTCCTTCTGACCTACCACACCACGGGCACTTTTAAAGCTAACTAGAAACAGACAAATTACAGAGCTTTCCCCTCTGCCATAAATTCAGAAATGTTAATTCATTCCATCAGTGACTGGTTTTCTAAAAAAAACACTAGAAATACAAGGCAAATATTTCTGCTTACTGCGTAAATAATTTGATATGGTTTTAAGTGTTGAGAATGTCTTTCAAATTTGATGTGAAGCACTGATTGTTCAGCAGCAATGAAATTAGAAGAGTTGATAAATGTGGATTTCAGTAGGAAAAAAAAGCTTATTCTGTTTCATAAAGAAATACAAATCCAGGGCAGGCAGACAGATGCATTTCCTTTTTTTCATTCTAGTGAGAGTTGATACTGGTTTTCAACTGCTTATTTTGCTAGTGGGGAAAAAAAAAAAACAAAAAACCAAAAATCAAATAAAAACACCTGTCAATTATGCCTCAAGGTCAGAACTAAAACAGGAATACCTTAGAAGAATTTGAAAAATCTGATGACATTAGTCTTTACTACAGGAATCATGTTGTTAAAGTACTCATGTACAGGTGGCTGAACAGTTTACCACACTTGGGACTCATTATTATTTTTTCTTCTTTTTATTTCCTCCAGTACTTGCCTTCATATGTCTAAGAGCTTCCTATCCCCCACAAGACTGTAGCAATCTTCCACTTGCACACATGAAATATGTCTGCCATTTTTGAAATTAAACCAAGTCTAGGGATTATCCTGACTTGAAACACCAATAGCAGCTCTCACAGTCCAGTGAACACTATTAATTTATGTTCACATCTTGGCTGTGCCTTAGCCATTTTAGTTTAGCCATTTGAATTACCCTACTACTGCAAGTGAGACTGTTGCACAAAATACAACAAAGCAGGATAACATCCTACTTAAGAAACTCTATATATCAGGAAAACCGAATGCATCTCTGAAGGACTGCAAAGCTTTCATTCTATTTTGAAGCTAGGCTTTTCAGTAAGTTTAAGTGGACCAGGAACAGAGATTATTTAGTTTAGCATTTAGATGTTTAAATGCTATCGCTTCCCACTGAAACAATTTGACTTTGTCATGCTCCAACATAATTAGTCTCTAGACTTCAGATAAAGTAATACTAACACAAAAGGCATTTGAATGTTGTACCTGAAGTATATTTTCTATATATTGTACCTGAAGTAGAAAGTAGCATTCAGGCTCTTTCAGTAGCCAAAACAATGATTTTTCAATTCATTTAAAAATGAAATTCTGCACAGCTATATGTATTTTCAGCACTGCTATTCCATTTTTCAAAACCCTTATACAAGAAGCAACATAGGAAAAAGGCTACTTGATCATTTGTTAAACAAATATCAAAGATATGCATACTAATGCCAGAAGGAGTGCTTTCGGGTGTTCTATTTACAGAATTGTAATTACATTTGCTGTTTGAATTGGTCCTCCAAAGAATTAAAAATAAGCAGCCATGGCTTTTTATTGCTATCCAGTGTTCCCCAGTGGCTTCACTCTGAGTGTTCTGACTGGCAATTGTTCCAGGCTTGCTTGTGCCAGTAATGCATTTGTTAATTAGGCTAAGAGTACTACAAAAACCACAACACAAGTCTCTTGTCAGCATATGCTGATCTAACCTCTTGAAAGGACGGTTATTTAAATAGATGCCTTTTGAGTTTTTGCTTTTTTTTTTCCTAACATGTAAATATTCCTCTCAGTATTAGTTATGTTGGTTTAAATTTTGATGGGATTAAATATTTGTTTAATTCTTGTTTTCCGTGTTCTCTTTTCCACTTCAATGTGCTCTCCTCCTCTAATCTGCTACACGTACAAGAGTGAAGTCTTTAAAGCAAATTTTTTTTGACATACAAGTCCAAACAACTTTCATAGCTATATCTTAGGTCAGATATCTGGAGATCTGCAAAGACTGGGTTGTAGTCACATGGAGATTCACATGAGAGTAAAGGGACAATCTACAATCAAAGGCACTTTCTAAAAAAAATTGCATGTTTCTGTGCTCCAGCCATTCATGTGGAAAGAAAAAGGATGAACTTAATTGGACTATAACTTCATTACTCGTTTGAGAATGATCTGACCACAAAATCTTACTGTGTATTTCATCAGTTCTTTTTAATAATTTTCTCCTGTCCAAAGACTGCTGCCAGCTTTTTAATCTACAAACAATGTTTTCACACCATTTTCCACAGTCCTTTATGTGTAAAAACTGTAAGTTAAGGGAACATTCCTTAACAAGACAAAAGTAGGAAACCAAGGCCAAGAAGAAATCTACAGAAACTAGAAGCTCCACTGTCTTTCACTTATGCAACTGGCCACAAATGCAATTTGCATTTTAAAGAAAAAAGTACTAAGGAAATACCTTTAATTTTCTTAATAGAAGATAAAACACTAAAAGTTTAATAAAAGGAAAGGAAATTTAAACTGTGATTCTTATCTACATATCATGTGGACTTTGTAAAATGAAAGAATCGTTCCTTCATTTCATGAAGTATAACATCCAGCATTTTATCAGAATATTCCCTCAAGTATTTTCTATCACCTCAGATAATAGTGCTCATTACAACACACATAGCCACGAATAAGTAATCTTGATTCAGTATATAGCAAAGCACTGAAAAAATGGGTCCATTTTCTTAACAGGAATAATATGATTCACTTAGAAGTCATAGAACTGTTTTATGGAAGTTTCTCAATTTTGATTATCTTCCTGAGTATGTACTGAGGGCTGGAGTTGAAACTTGATTTTCTCTAGCTCCCTGCTTGGCCTCTGGAGAAAAGTATCTGAAAAATAAAATATTTTGGCTAAGATGGAGGGTAATTAAAAGAAATATACCTTAAACTTTATTTTTTCTCTATGGATCATGGTCCACAGATGTATTTTTTTCCAGTGATGCGTTAGCCTCACCAGGTTCCTCACAAAAATTAAATTTCAGATAAGAATTGGTCAATTGCTAAGGGTGGATACTAGAGTCACTCTAATTTTAACATTCATGAGGCAATAGAAGTAGAATTTCTGAATACATATTTTCAGTGTGATTCCCAAGAATCCATTTTTGATTTTAGAATACTTTCACTGGGGAGAATAGGGAAGAACAGTCCATCTGTGCTCTGGTGGAAAACACTGCTGACACAGTAAGAGCAAATGTGGGGAGTCTGCTTTTTAACATCAGAGCTTCAGATTAAAGAATTTATGCACAATAGATTTCAGTGTATAAAATAGACTGAGCAGGAGAAACGGGCCTGTACAGTCTACTGGTAAAAAGCTCTAGGAGGAATTTAAGAGAGCAAGAAAAATAGATGACAACATCTCTGTAAGATAATACTATTTTATTAACATTGCAGCACTGCTCATATAGTATCAGAAATAGCTAAAGAAGAATGTGACCCTCGGTGTTCCCTAACACTGTCATCCCTCAGTGTCCCAGGAAAAGTTAATTCATTTTAGGACAGTGTACTGCCTGTACTGCAGATAAAAGCATGACTGACAGATTGCTGGTATATCCAGACTAGATGAGAAGGATCTCAGAAGAGAACCAATGGTGCTCCTCCGACCTTGACACATCTCAGCACTGGATTCTCAGTACGTTAGCTGAGCCTATATGGTACTGGAACCACTTGCTCTGATTTTAGTTATTCAAGTTCTGCTACATTTCCCTGCACTACTGTACCTGAAGTGGAGACATTCTAAAATATCCTGGGTGAGAAGCACACTGGGAGGAAGTCCACATGTTGGCCTCTCAAGACCTTTCCTTTGATAAATTCATAAAATGACATAAATGACCAGGGACTGAGATTCTTAGCTAATGCATTGAACATCAAAGTGCCAGTCAACTCATTAACTTGTGCTGTGAAATATGAAGCAGAAATAAAGAAAATAATTGCCTTTTCTGAAAATACTTGAGTGTTTCATTTCAGAAAGGAATATTACAAATGCTTACACAACTCACTTGCATGTTCGAGACTTTGCAAACAAGCAAGTATTGTAGCACAACTAGTAACTCTCCAAATTCTTGTATTTGATATTTTTTTCCTTAAATTTGGATTTTAGTATGACTGAATTTCCAGATTGTTCTTTTTTGCCCATCTTGCTTTAAGCAAGGACTTTAGATGGTTGTCAAACAAGAAGGTCTGAGAAAGAAAAATTGGGGAAAGAAGC
The DNA here is from genome assembly GCA_016647715.1 of Pavo muticus. NCBI lineage: Eukaryota > Metazoa > Chordata > Aves > Galliformes > Phasianidae > Pavo > Pavo muticus. Next base: position 310,911 of record JACDJE010000652.1, on the reverse strand, counting down.
TCAAGTGACATTCTCTTAACTTTTGCAGGTGGAACTGGAGTGACCACAAGTGAAATTTCTCCACTGGCTCCAGCATGGCCAAATCCAGAATGATCTCAGAGGTTCCAGGGAGTCTCTCAGTCATCACATCATAAGCAGGAAAGATTCTAGACATCTGTAGTGAAGGACATGAAATGACCCTGCATCAGCAACAAGAAGAGGGAGGAGTCAGGAGACAAGAATAATGAAATTAAAATAAATGATTATTACAAATTTCACACAAAGAGAGCCTAAGTGCAGGTCATCTACGTCTGTTTATAGTTTAGAACAGTCACTCATTTGCAGCAGCTACTTGCAAGAGTTGGAGATCCGTTACAGCTTGTAGCTACAAAATCATAAAGATCAATTTTAGGCATCCAGGCTGAAGACTGCTAATTGCCAACTTAGATCTAAGAAGGAGGAAGCACTGATGTAGATCAGGAAAGTCAAATATGGTGATTGCTGCAAAACATGATAAGCAGCCATCTTCTAATGGTTACTAACGTCCAGGTTGCAATCTTACCAGAGTAGCCACATGTGTTCCAGTGATCTGACCACCATCACATACACCCTGATATACCTGTTCTACCCAGTATGCATGTCTAGATATCCATAAGATTATTTTTAGCTTTCTTATACTACCCCCATCACAACTCAGGAACAACTCTTCATGTCTGCAGTTGCACAGCCTTTTTCAGGTATCATCAACAGAAAAGATATCAAATCACTGAAGTCTAGGAGTTAGGAAGTTAAAAGAAATAAAAACAGGGAAGCAGTAAAAATTCTTCACTTCTAACATTCTGCATAGAGAACTTTCTGNTTTGCCTTCTATGACTTTTTTCCTATAATACAAAAAAGAAATTTTTAATTATTTCCACAGAATTTTTCGAATTAAAAAAATAATGTTTCCAACACAAAATACAACTGGGGAAATTTTCAGCCTTATCTATTTCAAAACAAAAATAAAATGCAGTTTTTTTTTCAGAGAACTGAAAATGGAGAAATTATGTAAGCTATTTGTTATATACTAATTTTCCAATTGTGTCCTTGAGGAAGATACATGGAAAATAGGAAATATTCCTAATATATATTGCCCTATTGCAGCTCTTCAATAAAAAGTTTGATTGCCTTCATGTTTGATTACGTCTGTGTTTATAAGACCAGACTTTAGATACTACTAACGATAAGAGAATACTTTTGACAAGCATTTAAAGAGATGTCATTATTAAATAGAAAACCATAGAATTTTCCTGTGTTTCACTGATTGAACATTTTTATTCATGTGTTAAAATTAATAAATTAATTAAAGCATTGACTAAAAAGATGGGTTGAAATCCTGTAAGAAACAAAAAAGAGAGAGAGAAAAAAGGAAAAAAAAATAATTGAAAGGGCCACCAGAGGTTTCTTCCAACTTCAGCCATTCTGGGATTCTGGGAATATTAGCAATTAATAAGGAAACTAGAACATAATTGTGCTACTTTATAAATGATGTGTTGCATCTTAAATACTGGTCTCTCAACCTCCCCGAACCAGCTGTGAGGAAACTCAGAGAAAGCCAATCTGGTAGATGAAAGGTGAGAAACAGATTATTTCCTTTGAAGAACAACTAAAA
>JACDJE010000652.1:291781-306781 GCA_016647715.1 Pavo muticus | reverse complement strand
TGCCAGAACTGGTATTGCTGACTGTCTTCCCTGTACTGAGAAAGCACAAGGACTCATACCTGCTTAGGCACATTGCTAGGCAGCATGGTAATGTCCAGAGGTTTCTGTAACATGTTCTGCAATTATAACTTCTATCCTCACAATCAGAGAAGATGTATGACAAAAACAATAACAACAGACTTCTGCAGAGATGAAATTATAGACAGAAAACTACAAATGAAAACTTGTAGAAGCACCAACATAAAAGCATATCTGGTAGCAGAAGGTTCCTGTGATGTTGAAAGATACTCAGTGGAATATGAACTGGCAGCAAAAATGTTCACAGTGAGTTTGATCTGCCTACACAGATGCTGACAGACCCAAGAGTGGGGAAATCCACACAAGTGGAATATCATGCACAGGACATCACATTAACAAACTGGAGTGAGACCACAGAAGTGCAACGAGAAGTGAGTATCATTTTGAAGGGACTAACCTTGAAAGGAAGATTTTTGTCACCTTGTGGAAGAAAAGATGTAGAACAGCGCAGAACTGAAAAATCATTTGAACCAGGAGAATGAATTTCAACTTTAAAAAAAAAAAAAGAAAAATGACAAATTTTCCTTTGAGATTGTATGTGGACTCTCAACAATACATGAACATTTTTCCTAGAAATTAGCTTTCACCTCACTGGAAACACCTCGGTTTGAGTTTGAGTTGTTCTCGTGTCAATTTTGACTCATTAAATCATATTATATATCTGTGACCTAAATGAAGAGCCTGTTACCACATCACCCTTAGATACTCATGGGCATAACCAGACACCTCCTAAATAGTAAAAAGTTCTGAAATTTTGCTTCAAGCTTCTCTAAATATTTGCAGTGTTATCAGCACCTAGTTTGAACTTTAGGCAGTGAAGTGATGACGGTTTTCCAAAGATACCTGCACCAGTGCTACATGCAGAGAGAATACAACATTTCAACTTACATTTAGTATTTTCTTCATTACACCTCTAGGGATTTAGTCTTTTTAGTCAAGATCTAAATATGAAGAGACTAGTAAACAAAAACTGGGCTAAGGAGAAAAAAATAGAATCCTCTGAACTAGTTATCATGCAAGAGAAAAAGAAGGTTTTAGAAGTTACAGTGATCTGGAGAAAGGTAATCTATTACCAGTGGTAAATCTGAAAGAAAAATAAATCATTAAAAACATACAAGGAAAGCAGGATGTATCCTCATAAATAGAAGTGTTCTGAAAAACAGACTTATGTTCCTACTTCAGGTGATTACTGTTTGTCTTTTAGTTAGCTTTGTGCTATGAAAGTATAGCCCATCATTTCATTTCATATCAAACTACCATAATGCCCTGATAGAACTTTACAATTCTATAGCTGTTGAGTTTTTTTAAAAAAAAAAAAACAAGCTTAAAAGTGTTAAACAGGTGGTGTGATGGTGTTTTATTCTTTAGTATTAACTGAATTTTCTTGTCCAGAGAGTTAAGCTAAATTTGGAACAGAAAGCTACTCCATAAAGTGATTACACACAAATATTTTTTAAAGTAATACAGTACTTAAGAATGTCTGAAGCCAAAGAGGAAAATTTCTTGATAAACCCAAGAGACCAGATGAAAAAAATTATTGCCTTCTAGAATAAAGTTTTATCCTGTAATCTTATTCTCTTCTGATTATCTTGAAAACATTTGTAATATGTAGGCTTATGCTACTTAGAATGAACATTCTTTCTGCTCAATCAGGTTTTACATGTTGATGTTACAATATAATTTAACTTGTAAGGTTTTTTTTTGTTTTGTTTTTTTTTGTTTTGTTTTGTTTTGTTTTGTTTTGTTTTTTGGTAGGAAGAGATGATTAGTGATTACCAGGGTTTTCCAACATAAATAAATTGAGAAAATTGTTAAACAAAGAAGCAAAAAAACAAAAGAAGAGAGAAGCAAAGTATTGGATACAAAAATACTCTCTTGCATTCTATATTTTATTGGATATCCTGTCTAGTTCTAACTTGTTTTAGATAAAACAGGCAAATGATAGTTTACAACCTATGAGAAGAGAATCGGTGTCAAAGACTTCAAAATATTCTTGTATTTTTGATGAACAGAAGGAATGAGTTTTCTCTGGTTGAAATAATATTAGCAATTATTTGTTTGAAAATCTGTTTTATTTTTGTTGCTGTTGTTGTCCATCTGGAAATGCCTTCTGATTGGAGATTAAGGCATCAATTTCAGAAAAAATCCTTAATTCCAAACAGAAGCTTAAGACACCATCAATTGGAAATTTGATTCTGAGCTTCAATACTGTGCTTCTTTCTTTTGAATAATGGACCAAAGAGTAACTTTCTACAGAAAGTGTTTATTTAGAAACTGGTCAGCTAGCAATACTGACATTTTTACAATGTTGTTTTAATTCTGTTGCAGAATTGAAGTAGAGGAGTAGGTTTTCAATTGCTTTCTACATCAGACAAATTATTTTCAGAAGTAAAAAAGGGAAATAAAAAAAAAAAAACCACACAGGTTTAGTTGCCAATGGAATCCTCCTAATTTCAAAAATAATATTTTCACTTAAAGCAGTACTTATTTGCAGTATTATAAACGCTGCTATGAAACCCCAGCATTTTGCAGCCAAGTGTGGTAGATTTTTTTCTTTTATACTTTGTGTACAGATGACCTTCAACTGAGACACAAGAAGAAAACTGAATTTTTTTATATATAGAAGCTCATGAACAAAAGGTCTTTTCTCAGTATTCTTTTTCACAGGACCCATGCATTTAAAATAGTGTAGGCTTCATTTCATTTTATGCTGACTGAGGTGTTTACTATTGTCGTGTTATTAACCTTGCTTTAAGAAGGCTTTTATAACATCAGTATTAGAGTTTATTACCAGTCTTAGCTGTGATATACAGTTCATGGCCTTATTAAAGGATGTGTCCTGCCCTTGGAATTCCCTAGAATCGGGTAAATAATATAGAGGAATGCTGCAGAGAAAAAAAGCATGCTTTTTTTGAACAGTCACATAAAATCACAGGCATACAAGTTTCCTTTACTCTTCTCTGTACAAAGAGAAGTTTGATAAGGACTGAACTTAGAAAATTAATACTGGGATAAAAATCCTTTCTAATTAAAATCTGGTCCGTGAAGCTAACAACTGACTACTATTACTTGGCTTTTGCCCATTTTACATGAGTTTGTTGGTTTCAGGTCATTTTCCAATGGATAAATCACCACATAACACCCCAGAGTTGCCATGTTTCTACCTTCCTCCTGACTAGATAAGCCAAGAAACACAACAGCCATGGAGAACATATTGGCTTTGTATTGTATGTTTTTCATTAAAGAAGAAAACAAAAGAAATTTTCCAGAGGTCTAGTTTCACAATTCTTGAGTAGATTTATTTTTTTGACTGGTCTAGACACAAAACTTGAAATAATAGTTATATTTGAACATTGATAGATACACTGAGTATCAAGTTTGAGATGTTTTGAGGTCTCTGTTAGATTTATGGATGATTTCTGGTTCTCTTCCTTGTCACAAAGAGTACATAATCAACAGGTTTTGTACCCAAAAGCAGGCTATAGAAATACCTCTAAGAACAGAGCTTAATCCTGTCAGATTTTCATATTCTTAATTTTATGTAGCAGCTTCTACTGCAGATGCCAGACTCTTTACACGCTATGCACTGAAAAGAACAGACAGAAGAGCACCAAGTCTGAGCAACATCATCTTTCCAATATTTGCTTCAATGGTTCTGACCCTACCCAGACAATTTTCCTGCTAAACCCTTTAGGAAATATTCCTGTTTTGACTGCAGAGTACTTCTGCAAACTTCTGAGATTTGCCGCTCTTGGATGCTTTCTACTCGTAATTCTTTGAAATTACCAACATACATGAAAACATTCCCATATATTTTTAATATTGTCCTTTGACAATAAAAGTCTTTGACTTTAATCCATTGCCTTTAATCTCTGTATAAAGCTGTAAGATATTATATAAAGGCACATATGAATCCAGCTTACTCTAAGGAAGTACATTCTTTAAGGGCTTGTTGTCTATTTGAAATCAAACACAGCATTTATAGAGCAGAACTGTTGGGTTAGTGTTTTTTTTTAAGTAATTTTCAGCCTGTAGGAGCTGAGCATTATACATATTTGCACTCTGGTTCAGAAGCATGAAATATGTGTCCTCTCCATCTGAAAGTCATGTTCAGCCCTATTCAGCTTTGGAGAATCCCTTCAGATCACATTTAGAATACACTTAGGTCCTTTCACTACGAGGCATACAAAATTAGACAACTCCTGTTATAAAGGAATGCTGTTAAGATACGGGTTTTTTTGGATCATTTCCTGGGATGAAGACTTCTTGACCACGTAAATCTACCAAAACACTAAAGTTAGAGATGTACAGAAAATCAAACAGCAAGCAGATTTATTTTTCTTAAAATGTCTCTTTCAACTCCACCACCAAATAAAGACACTTGCTCCCTTTCTTTTCTGTTTAAACAAAAGAATAAATCCTTATAATAATTTTAGCATGACAAGACAGAAATGAAAAAGTCAAACTTAGTGAGCATTAATGAAGCCTCATCTAGTTCCAGTTTGGTTTTAAGTGTCAGCTAGTATTGTTGAGTGACAGTACCTGAATTTCTAGTTTTATTTTGCCATCCTTTTGTCTTTGAAACACAGGCAAAGCTTCAGGATAGCAAAAACCTTTCTTTAAAAGAAAGGAAATCAGACTTTTGAAGATTCACAAGAAAAGAGCTATCCATCTGCATTTGAAAAGAAAACAAAAACTTTCCTTTGGATGTAGAAAGACCAGTTTAAAAGAAAACTGTGACAATAAATGAGTGCTATTACGTGCTTTTGTTTGAAGAGCCCCTATGAAAAAAATAGTAAATTTTAAAAATATAGGTAAATTTTTCTAAATGCAGTTGAAATATACACCCACAATCATTCTTTAATCTAGAAATGTGTCAGCCACAATTCATTTGTCAGCTGATGTGATAGCTGAGAAATATCAATTTCTCTGAAAAATACAAGTATTTCATGTGAAAAAACACATGTATTTCATGTACATTTCTACAAAATGTTATAATCTTTTCAAGCTTGATCATCAACTGTAACGCACATCAGAATTTGCAGAATTTTCTCTGCCATAGTAAAAACAAGTTCATATAAAAAAACAATCAAAATATTTCATTCTATATCATGCCACTTCTATTTAACATCTTTATTAACGATCTTGATGAGCGTATTGAGTGCACCCTCAGTAAGTTTGCAGACGACACCAAGTTGGGAGGGAATGTTGATCTGCCAGAGGGGAGAAGGGCACTACAGAGGGACCTGGATAGACTGGATTGATGGGCCAAGGCAAACTGCATGAGTTTCAATAGGGCCAAGTGTCGGGTCCTGCATTTTGGTCGCAACAACCCCAAGCAACCCTACAGGCTTGGGGAGGAGTGGCTGGAAAGCTGCCTGATGGAAAGGGACCTTGGTGTACTGATGGACAGTCAGCTGAATATGAGCTAGCAGTGTGCCCAGGTGGCCAAGAAGGCCAATGGCATCCTGGCTTGGATCAGGAATGGTGTGAGCAGGACTAGGGAAGTAATCCTGCCCCTGTACTCGGCATTGGTGAGGCCTCACCTCGAGTACTGTGTTCAGTTTGGGGCACCTCAGTACAGAAAGGACATTGATGTGCTGGAGCAGGTCCAAAGAAGGGCAACAAGGCTTGTGAAGGGCTTGGAGAATGTGCCCTATGAGGAGCGACTGAAGGAACTGGGGCTGTTTAGTCTGGGGAAGAGGAGGCTGAGTGGAGACCTTATTGCTCTCTTCCAATGTCTGAAAGGTGCTTACAGTGAGAACGGGGTTGGTCTCTTTTCACTGGTGACAGGCGACAAGATGAGGGGAAATGGCCTCAAGTTGCACCAGGGAAAGTTTAGGTTAGATATCAGGAAACACTTCTTTACAGAAAGGGTTGTTAAGCACTGGAATAGGCTCCCTAGGGAGGTGGTTGAGTTACCATCCCTGGGTGTGTTTAAAAACCATTTGGATGTGGTGCTCAGGGACATGATTTAGTGGAGGGTTGTTAGAGTTAGGGTAGTATGGTTAGGTTGTGGTTGAACTCGGTGATCTTTAAGGTCTTTTCCAACCTGAGCAATTCTATGATTCTGTGATTCTATGATTAAGATTTTCTTTTTCTTTAAAATAAACCGTGTCCAAACTCTTTTGTACTTTTCAAAATCGATCTTTAATCTCATGGTAAGGTAGTGGGGTTTTCTTTCCTGTGGACTACACTGTACACAGTTAATGATTTGGGGACAAATAGCTTTAGTTTGTTCAGTGAAAAACTAGAAAGGGATCTGCAAATATGAAAATTTTCAGTGGGAGTACACCACAGTTAAGAGTCTAATGTGTAACTGTTCCTTTCAAAGCAACATTTCAAATATTTTCATCTTCCATAGTAAATGCATTTTCTTCTGTATTTTCTTTTCAGCTACAAAATATCAGTTTCTGCACTGTGTTGTTTTGTTTTGTTTTGTTTTGTTTTCAGAAGGAGATCTTTTTATGTCTGACAGTGCCCAGAATTGAACTTCATAGGTAAAAAAACCTTTGCTGTCAAGAAGAGTACTTGCAAGCCAAAGGACTTTATTCTGCTGGAAAACTGAAGTAATTCCATTGGTTCATTTCTGATTTTTATCAGCAGAGTCAGAAATATTCTTACCATCAATGGATTTGATATCAACTGATATCAAAAGGTACAAAAAGCAAGGTACAAAAAAGGTACAACATTTTTCCTTGTCTTAAAATATACTTCAGTTTTTCTGGATTTCCACTAATTCTCAGCTGACTAGATAGGTGACAAAATTGCTGCAGTAAAGCAAATAATTTTTATTAGTGCACAGAAATAGTTTGCAGATTAAAACTGTTAAGAAATCATTCCTCACTATTCCACTATTTTAATGCAAATTGTAACAATATTCAGCAGTTCTTTCACTGTTTTAGTCTTTGTTTTGCTGTCTTGTTTCACACATTTCTTCAACAATCAAGATGAGGCTTCCTATAAATTCACTTTAAAAAGTGTGAAAACTCTTTCTTCAATATACAATGCTGCATAGTAAAAGTCATGAAAATAACTTATACATTGGAAGTCAATACATTACTGCAGTATTCTAGAAGTATGCCAGATACGTAATAACAACCTGTTTTATTCCACATACTAACATATCAAGGCAAGTCTTCAGCTTCCGTATGTTGCTATAGCTGGACTTTGTCCAAAAAAAAAAAAAAAACCTAAACATTTGCTACAAATAACCCACCATGTGAATCAATTTTTTTTTTTTTTTCTAAATAAGTATTGTTGCAGTGAACTTTGTATGAGTGTATAACACATTGGCCAGGAAAAGACTTGTTATTAATAAATACTCGAATTGAGTCATGTGATCTTTTCAAAATTGGTGCTGAGTGCTCTCTGCCAAAAAAAAATATATATATCAACAGTGGAATTGAACCCCTATCTGTGATCTAAGACCCAGACCTTGCAGAGATGAATTATGTGCTTACATTTACACTCTCTAAGTGACCCCACAGACAGCACAGATGTAAGGAGTAAAGGTTGTCGTGAAGTCAGAGGCCCTGCTCCATATCCTCGAAATACCACTGTGCTGTACAAATCCAAATTCCTTTTTCTTGGTCCGTATTTTCTCCTTCATCCATCCCATCTCACTAGTTCTGCATGTCAAAATGTCACTAGAAGCTCACATTAGGAAGTCTTGACCAGATAATGCAATGAATGGCTACTTGCATTATGATTACTTCAGCTTTATGAGATTCCACTGATTTTTCGCCTTAATTAATGCTAATTTGACCACAATGTTAAATAAATTCTCTGAGTAGATTTAGGGCTCTTCAAAATCTCTCTCTGAACGAAGCAAGTCAGGTCTTGGAACAAACCTCTAAAAAGACATCATTCTAAAGAGGCAGAAATAGAGAAAGGAAATGTTCCAACATGATTTTGAATACACGCTACTGAAAACTGAAACCAGAGCAGTTACAGGTGGTTACAGCTAATTCAATACTTGGTGTCAGAAAATTACCTAAAAAGAAAGTAAGTTTAATTAGTCTAACACAGCTAGTTTCACCCTCCCCTCATCTTAGACCCGCACCCTCATTAAAAAATGAAATTGGTTCATGTACTTTACAGAGGTTGTATTTTGTTGGGTTCTTTCAAAACCAAAAATATCACCAGAATGAATGTTCATCATTACTAGACTGCTCTCATTCTCACATTCTACTTTTCAGTTGGCTTTTATATGTATATGTGAATGATCTTCACAAATATTCTGCTGAATACTTACTAATAAAATGCTTTAGTATTTGCATACCATATGCTCACTGAGGGCTTAATTACACTTTGTTCCACAAACAGGTATTTTTAAAAAATTAACGTATGTCAGCTAATTATTTTTCCTGACTTATTTACTTTTTCATTTTACTTCATTTTTAATTTATACATGACCTCTTTGTGTCCTCGTTTCATTTTCCAAAGAATTATAATAACTGAGGGTCTAATATCTCAAGCATTAGGACACGTTTTAGTTTATCCACCTGAGCAGTCCTCAAAGATTTCTATGCACAAAATGAGGAAAGTTACAAAGAAGCATAAAATGTTCGGTGTTTAAAGCTGAAATATGCCCATATGCCATATATATACTGCATAAACTGCACACTGCAAAAATTGGAGCTTGAAAAAAAAATTCCACCGTTGCATCTCAAATGACGTGCCTGATAGGACTGACAGAGGTACATCGATTATCTTCATTTCACACTCCGTAAGATGTTTTAAGACATGTTCTGAAGTAGCCATATGGGTCTATATTAAACACACAAATACACACTTCATGTGCTCCAAATATTGATTGGAAAATAAAATTTGATATATATATAGCTGTTTGCCAGAATATGAGTGTCACTGACTTGAAGTTAGTACCAAACAGCCAATCTCATCAGGCCCTCAGTACATGCAAATGTTGCAGATTCACTCACATGGTTCAATGAGCATACTGACAGATCATTTCAGAGAATGTAATTCCTCTAAAAGAAATGACCCTTGGACTCACAAGATATTCACAAAGAATTTAAGAACAAGTAAAATTGCTACTTTTTTTTTTTTTTTAATTATACAGAGGAATTATATTTCATGTGAAATATCTGACTGATTTAATATACAAAAACTTAACAGGCACAGTTCTCACACTGAAAGTCACAAGAAGTAAAAAATCCCAATCAAGCAAGGCAAAATTTTGAATCACTTGATTCCAAAACTGTCCAACAGGTACATCACAACACTGAAATGTATGGATATGCTTGCAGCTTGTATAGAAGCGTCTTCAAAAATCCAGGAACATGTTTCTCAAAACTGCTTAGATTTCAACACAAATTGCCGCAGTCCACCTAAGATTCTTCATAAACACTTGCCAACTGAAATCCATATGAAATAGGAGGGTAGCTCAGCTTCAGTTATCTAAGATTTTAGTTCATGCACCTGTGTCATTTGTATCAGTGCAGCTCAGGATCATGTAGGTGCATTGCGAACAAATCCAGAACACCTAAGTGAGGAGACAGGAAGAACCTTAAGCAAGTATCTAGGCCAACTCCTTATCCAAGGTCGTACCTACAGCAGCTATTCCTGTTTCATCTGTTTTTAAGTAGCCTCATGTAAGACAAAAGGACAGTATTTTAATGTAGTGGATAAAGAGGCATGCTGATTGTGAATACATTAAACAACTTCTTTCATCACTGATAAAGGCAAGACATTAATAATGGCACCTAATGTGAAGTCTAATTGAGACCTGGAATAAGCAGTCTGCAGATATATGGAGATCTCCCAGAACAGGAACAGGTTAGATAAACAACTGTGAAAACACACAAGATCCAGTTTTTATAAAGGTCTATGCAATCAAGATAATATATTTCAGTGCTTCTTGATTGTCATGCTAGAAAAGGAGGAAAGATTCTTGCTGCAGTCCCACCCACAAGGATAGCAAACTGTCCTTTTCTCTTTACAGCAGCCTTTTGCATACCTTGCCTTACGTTTCTTCCATCTTTGTTCCTTCAGCCTAAATAGCCCAACGCTCCAGCCTCTTCCCTTTCACTTTTCTTCACTGCAGTGTCTAAAACTGGTTGCAGTGCTCAAGACCTCATGAGTTTCTAAAGTCAAAGAATCATAGAATGCATCTTGCAGTCATAATGCTGTTTGCCTTCCGTCAATAATGCTTTTGCAGATGTATAACACTTTTGCCATATCCAATGGTTTCAGTCTCTCTATTAAAATAAAACAGAACAGAACAAAACAAAACAAAACAAAAACAACCCAAGTTTATTCAATTTCCAACCTGTTAAAATGTTAAGAGGCAGAGAAATTTAGGCTGTTCCTAAAGGTAGGCAGTATGGCAAGAACAATTTTGGTCATACTGTAGTAAGGAATAAGGAATAGGAAGGCACTGAAATGAGCAGAGAGAGAGAAAAAGAGAAGAAGACAAAGATAAGAGGTGTGAATTTCCGCTTCGTGCCAGGAGGAACACTGGATATGCAATGCTAATTGCAGCACTTGGGTTATCGGTCTATTCAGTGTTACTTCAATGGACCCATTGAAGTTAAGCAAAGCTTTAAGTGGCAAGAAATACACTTACCCAAAGGATATTCACCACTGTAGAAAAGCGAGGGTATTGGGATTTAGCTGTTGGACTTCTCAGTGGTGGTTGTAGGAAGGTGGTGTTGGGGATCGGCCAAAATCTAGGGACTGAGTGCTGCGTGTAGATGCTGCCTCGACACTATTAATGAAAAGAGACATTCTGGTTCTCTTTTCCCAAGACAGGCCAGAATACCTCCGTGGAAATTTAAAGCAAGTTCTATTACACATTAACAAGTCCAAACATTTCTGGGCTCAGTGAAGCACCTCTAATGGATTCTCTCACTCAAGTCCAGGGCTAGTTTGCATAATACTGCTGGAACAGCTCAGCTAGGCAAAATTCCCTAGGAAGAGCCCACGCAAAGGGAGGATTCCTTCACACAAGTACAGTGAAAGGCTGCAGTAGCAATATTAGGCATGCTAAGAAAGAGATGAGAGTGTAATTCTGTAAGAGGTCTGGCAAAAGTAGGAGAAAGCAGAATCAAAGTACAAAACAAGCTGGTTTGCTAACACCTGAGTGAACCTCTTCAGCAGCAAAACTAATTATAAATAAGCAGAAATGATGCCTGAAGATCTTGCCACCCAGTAGAGACTGCAGAGCTAAGGCAGTTTGTTTTAAACCCACAGTGCTTACAAACTTTCTTGAGACAGATGGAGAGCATCTGTATTTTTCTGCCTTTCTACAGTGTGCAGAGAGCAGCTGAGGCAGACAACTGTTCCCAGCAATGTAATAATGATGCTTTGCTGAAATTTCTGCAAAACAACATATTTCACTTGGGACTTAGTTTAAGGAGAAGACTCTCTTGCAGAAATAACTTATGTAAAATAAATAAGAAATCAGTTTGTAAATTCTGATGTAGATGGAGTCATAGTTTTATGATTTTTGGTTATCAGTATTCCACATCATAATATCATGTAGTGCACTGGGAGTTAAAGTGTTCCGGGTACCTGTCCCAGAAGAGAAGAAGAACTACGTTCCCCAGAAGACTGTTCGCTATGTTGTTAGCATTTCTGCTCAGGGGGAACAGATATAAGGCCTTGGTAGGTCATCTGACCGGCTCTTCTTTGTCAGTCTCTCTCTCTGCTGCTCAACCGGACTGCGCATCTCACCTCAGCATTATGGTGAGGCCTATCCAGCTTTCGGACAATCTGTCTCTCTCATTATATTTGATTTAGTAGTTTCAATTCTAATTATACTGTATTATAGTGTGTTATCTTGCATTCCGATACCATATTTAGTAAATTAGTTCATTTCTCCTCAGATTGTTGCCACTGTTTTATATTATTTTGGGGTCCCCTGTTTCCCTTTTCCGGAGGCGTGGATTTTGCGAAATCCCTCCACCCCGCTAGTCATGGAACCGGGCCGAACCAGCCCGTAAACCATTGACAAATGCATTTTTCATTTAGATACATTTCAGTATTGAAATGCATTTTCTCACATCCTAGGGAGGTGGGAGCAATAAAATTCCTCTTGCAGTTAAGGCAGCTGAATCAAATGTACAATTAGTTGTACCTCTCCCCAAAGAAACTATGTGAACTGATGATAAATGAAGTCAATACAACCCAAAATGGAACATTCCTATTCCAGTGGAAACTTCTATTTTTCAGACAGAAGGATCTATCTATTTTTAAGATGAATTTAGAAGGAAAATTATTTTGTCAAAAATCTACCCTCCAAGCTCATTAGACATTTTCCATACCTGTTTGCTACACAGTAAAAACAAGTTTTCCTGATCATCTCTGTTATTATTACTATTGTAACTGACAACAGACAATATTTCAATCACTTTGCTAGCAGTCTGCAATGCTGTTTATCTTTCTTCTGTGAAGCAGATATCTAGTCCCCAGCTTCCATGAACTTGGTTGTTTAACAATTCAGATTGATGGACTGATGTCAAAATCAACTTGCTCTTCTGAGATCTTTCTAGAATGTAACTAAGGATCTCTAGTTGTTTGCTTTCAGTCACATTCAGAAAACTGATGTGTACTCAACATCTTATTGACTTCCAGATGATGATCTTACGTCACTTAGCATTCTGTTCTCAGTCCTCCTGAATCACTGAATGTGTTGAAATAAACTCATGAGTTTTTAATGTATGCATTACTTAACTTCATGCTCTAGTACATATTTATTAATTTACTCTTTTTATTGCATTGTACTTAGAATACTCGAGAGACCTGCTTTATCTAATTTTGCTTTAAAAAAAAAAAAAGTCTTTCTTTCTTTCCTGCACCAAGACTGAAGCTTGGAATGGTTCTTCTGTTATGCATTCCTCCACAAATTTTTCTATCTGATCCTTGCAAACAATTTAACCCTTTCTACAGTTCATTCAACTGCATGTCATCTACACTTCAATCTGCAGAATTCTTCGTTTCTTTTGTCATCAGCAAAACAAAAGCCAGAATACAACAGCAAAGGAAAAGCCAGGTAAATGGAGTAGTGTTACACAGATGTATAATTTTCCATTTGTTACCATTTCCAAAATGCACCCCAGACATGAAGGGGGCAATGAGCATGAATGACGCTGTAATACATTACACTGTGCACTAAAGTTCCAATAAAATTATTTAAAAAAAGACAATAAAGAGCATAAGAAAAGCTCGAAAAAAGAAAAATTTGTAGAGAATAAGAAATTAACACAATGTAAGAAATAAAAGCTTTGAACTCCAGAGAGTTTATTTAGGATAGAATGTGGGATGTGAGAAAGAAGAACAAAGGACAAACAAAAGATTGTGAGGAGGAAGGAAAAGAGTGCTCTGCCTTCACTGGGAATACTTAAATGCTACACAAGATGAGCAGAGCATTAAGATATGAAAACCTAAAGGGCAATATAATCCCAAAGGGAATGACTAGTTTCAAAAGAAGGTTTATTAAAACTTAGCTTGCTTTGCATAACGTCAAAAGAAAGAAATACAGTGAAACTCCAACCTTTATTCCTTTCAACTTAACAGTTTCTTTCCATTCTTTCTTTTCTCTGTGATCCCCTTCCTTACCCTGTAGCTTTACTCCTGCTTTCTGTTTATAACCTTTAGAATACTTTCATGAGCATATGCTATAATTCTCTTCCCTTTTCTTTATCTCCTTGTTCCTACAAGCTGGCTTGAATAAAGAAGTCATTATCAGCAAGCCCACAATGGGTCCAGACATCCACATTCAAGATGTTGTATAGATGATATATTGATCAGTCCTCAATGAGTAATAGCGTTTTAATGAAAAGAGCTTACAGAAGTTAATGTATCTGCTCATGCAAACCACAAATGAAGCATTCTGTGGCACAAAGGGTCTGGCCCTGTGAATTATAATTACTCCCTACAACAATAAAAGTCAGGAGCGGTTTTATTTATTTACCACAATCAATGATAGTCTGTGGGCTACACATTGAAAATTCGTTTTACAAACTAGTACCCAGACTGTTTGCTTTTTCTGTGTCCATTGGGAATTAACCCTTCAACAGCCACTATCAATTCAGAGGTAGATATCCCTACAGAAATGAAAAGAACGCAATTTTTTTCCAGTGTTATTCAGGTTAAGAAATGCAACTACAATCATTCAGAGAGGAGTTGCCACATATGACTGCTCCCAGTAGAGACAACATATATTAAAACAGGGTGATTATATCAAGACAAAGGCTTTCTGTCCTACATGAATGGCTTAGGGAGTCCCTGGCTTGAAATCTGCACCACAACACTGTCATGCGACTCTCCAAAGTCTAATGACAGTGTTTTTAATGTTCTGCAACCTCCTTTTCTGTTCTCAAAGCAATGTACAGTAGAATAAATATAATCTATGGTAACACATAGAGTATACGGTCAAAGAAAACAAAAGGAGCACCATTCCTCTAGTGAATTAAATTGTGGGGGAAAAAAAATAAAATTCTATTACCATCTATGCTAAAACAGAGTAATCCTGTCACTGCACTCCAGTAGAAAACAAAAAGACAAAATTTCAAGTGAAAATTCCACCCTGGAATGGTCCATGATCTCCAAATGATTCATCTCACGAGTGATTAGTGCTCAAGGTAGTAAACTGGCACTAAGGGCAGCATTATAGAAACAACTGGGGAGAATAAGCCAAGATTGAACATAAGAAATGTCGCTAAAGAACATTACATACTATAGCCAGCAGTAGATCAAACGAAACATGAGAAAGTAAGCAGGAGTTCTAAGTACAAAAGGAAAACACAAAATAGATGTGGAAATTTTGGGAGCAATTCAGTATCAGAACAGAGAATGTGCATGCTGTCCACAAGAAAGGGAAATTTGCAGAGCATATATGCATATAAATGCAGAGATGTTTTGAAAGAAAAATTCAAACCCCTTCACTTTTTTTTT
>JACDJE010000652.1:270753-290500 GCA_016647715.1 Pavo muticus | reverse complement strand
AAAAAAAAAAAAAAAAAAAGGAAATAAAAAGCGTTCTTTTCTTTCTTTTCTGATGCTTTCCCTGTAACTCAGATCAACAAATGACCATGTGATGGAAACTTTGTCTGATGTAAAGTCTCATTTCCTGGCAGAGGACTATAACATCAAATTTGCTCACACGCATCCATCTGTGTTTTTGGCCCTCATATTTCTTATTCTTCTTAATGTTAAACTGCATGGGCTTGTAGTTTCACTGTCTTGCAGCACCTACTATGCCAAGGAAACAAAGAGCTTCCTTCATGAGGTGCCAGAATGATATGCAGCTAGCTTTTAATTGCTATGGGAGGCCTTTGAAGAGGAGAAGTGAAGGTTCCAGAGTTTCTGACAAAAAAAACAAATTGCCTTCCAAGAGTCCAGGACTAAAATCTGCACTGATAGGAAAGCAAAGCTACTCTCCCTTGAATCCTGAATAATCTATGTTCTGAATTAATTAGATCTTTCCGAAGCTTAACCATAAATCGGTCTTTTTTTCCTTTCTTGTCTGTTCCCTGCTGCGTGTGTACATGTGTCCTTCTTAAGTCTTGGTAAATTTCTCTGATTAAGAGTAGGTTTAATATATAAGAATTAAACTTTTAAGATAAAAAAATAAAGACATTTCACTGTTACCAACAAGAAATTGTTACTAACAAGCATTCTTTGAGTGAAATATAGGCTCCCTGGGTACAAAGAAGTGTTTAACTGAAAATATAAGGGTTTTTTTTTCCTTAAACAATTAATCTTCAAAAGGAAATATTTTATTTTTACATTTATTTCCGCTTTATTCTCAATCCTTTCCTGTCTCTATTATGGCCTTCTTGTACAGAGTAAAATTTTAAATGGTTGTTTGTTCTGTGCCAGAGGCTGGATCAATCTTTGTGCTTTATCTATATTTTTATATGCAAATTTCCCTTCTGACTATGCTGCCACAGACCATCACTGATATCAGCAATTTGATTTGAGGATTTCATCAGGTTTTGGGAAAGGAATTGTAAAATAGATGTAAAGTTTATGCAAGGTCTTCAGTAAGGGTTCAGATTTAATTTGGGTATAGAAAGTGAATGAATGAGATACTGAAAGTCAACTTGACTTTTAGACTTCAGGTATAGGGTCTCCAACTGAATTGTGTTAGATTTGAACTAGGAAATTAAAACTAACAGCAGTAGAGTCTTCATCCATACAAATAATAAGAGAATAGAAATGAAAGAGATGGTTCATGAAAAGGGTGGCACTTTAGATTAGAGTTTAGGCAAACTAAGAGAAGGTGTTCAAAACTGATGGCAGAAGAATATAAAATTAGCTTTGTTTCAGGAGTGAGACAATCATTCATCTGGTTTCTGAGCACCCAGTGAATGCTTACAAAGAAGTTTACATAGATCATTTAAAATATACAATAAATTTGTTATCCAATATATTTCCAATACAATACCAATAGAAGGTAGGAAATATGTAGAAGATAAATTTGCTTCCTGTTATAGGAAATATTTTCATTTTTCTGCAGACTATTTTCTCCATTCCTTTTTTCTGAAGACTAGCTGTCTCCAGAATCAGAAAAGAAAAAATAGAATCTTGCAGTATGTTTGTTCTGCAACCTCCTGTTCACTAGCACTCCTAACGTATCACTAGCATAAATAATCACAATCACCTACTATTCCAAATAACCCCATTTTTATAATTCCATTGCTAAATTTACCTAAATCTAACTTGAAAGCAGTTTGGTTTCCTACTTCCTTTATTTTTAATAGCTAGTCTGTTCCAAGCCTTCACTCTTCTGATATCTATACACCTACTTCTAGCTTAGAAGTCTTTACACCTATTTTCTCTCCCACTGGCATCCAGTCATTGAAAGGACAGTGGTATATCCATGAATCGGAGCAGTGGAAGAATGTCCCCTTTTAAAAAAAAAGCCACAGCACTAACACAAAATGATATGAAAAGTCCTTATTCCTAGAGTACAAGAACCAGAGGAATGACCCATTATTTCCCTTTTCAGGTTTCTCCTCTCAGTATTTTGGTCTTTCTAGCAAGGATATCTCTTGTGTATGTTTTCCAAAGATTTCATTAACATATGTCATCAAAGGCATTAATCTGAATGCTATCTGAGAGAGCATGAAGAGTTTTCCTTTGTACAGCACATTAGCTGTCCTTTCTCCTGCATCAGACTCCTTATTTATCCAGCAATTATTGTAATAATGTTTTCTAATTAATTTTATCTATTTTCACTTGCAACACCACACCTAGTGATTTACTGAAGATGCACATCTATTGTATTATTAAATCATCATCTTTTAAAGAAAGGCATCAGGTAAGTCTGAAATGTGTACCTGGGTTTATTTCATCTCACAGGTAACTTCCTCTCTAGACGTTTTCGTTTCCCGGGTATGTTTTCAAAACCTGTACTCTACTGCATTCTGACTGAAGAGTTCCTGGTTGCTCATATCATCTGCCACTTCTCAAGCATAAATAGTTCATTTTCTCCAATCATACTATTCTTAAGAAGTGATAAACAATTGCAATAAGATTTACCGTTTCCTGATCTCATGGTAAGAACCATATTGTTAAATATACAGTAAAACATAAAAAATAAAAAACAAACCAAAAATTTCTGTCAGATTTATTTACTGTACATTTCCTTTAGGAATATTAACATACCACCAGACTTCAGAGATACACTGTTTGAAGACATCCTTGATGTATCATTTGGGATGTTCAGATGATCTGATGTTCAGATCTAAGAGAGCTGGACAGGCCCAGAAGTCTTGTTAGGTAAACCATAGCTTCCTGGTTTGAAACCTTAAATCAGGAAGCCAACAAACAGATTGTGAAACACCTGGATGGTTTTTCTTCTCATTTTCAACAGACTGCGGAACAACACATAATGGGACATGTAGCCATTCCACTAACGTCAGTTATAAATGCTTGGGTTTTTTAAAAGTATTTTTTTCATATTTTTCATTTTCTCTTTCACTAGAATGGTCAACCTTCCTATTTTTTTTCCCCTCTGAAATAAAGTAGAAGAAAATGAAAATACTACAAGTACTTTGCTACTGAAATACTTTAGAAAACTTTAAAACATTCTAGCTTTATTTTAGACAAAAAAGTTGAGTACTCTGTAATTTACAGAAGTGGCTTTCCTATCACTAATTAAAGTTTGCATTCTTAATTGAGATTTTTTTGTTGATGATGAATACATTGATTTTCCATGATTCTCTACACACTCGGTGAAGTGTAATTCAAATTAGAATATTTTCTTTTTCTACATATTTTACTTAAATGCAAAATAATTTCAGTTACCTGAAAAACTGTACTTTTAATACATATACTTAATAGAAATCTTAAAATTTTATACCTAGTATTTCCATTGCATTTTTGATATATTTTTTTGTGATAAAATATCTGTGTTAGTATAAGCACAATAACTGTGTTCTTGCTATACAGCAGTGAATCAAAGTATGAGTGATAAACCTTCCCCACACCCCCAGACTGAGTGGGATGTAGATGCAAGGGACACTATCTTACAGATAGTCTTATAGGAAGAAATGAAATTTGACCATTCTCCGCAGCTATTGCTTATACAGTGTAACTATAGCAAGTGCGTTTTACCTGGTTGCTTTTAATGCACTAATGAACAACTCGTTTCATGTCCTTTTATTCTCTCAGTACTAGAAGCACATACTAAAAGTATGTAATGTTTAAGGGATGTTACCATATCCTTTTTTTAAAGGAGTGTGCATATGTGAATTCAATACAAGCAAATCTCTCAGTCCTTTCTCTCTCAGAAATTTTCCTTACATTATAACTCAATGACATACAGAACAAACAAATGCTGTGGGCAACTAGTGACTGTTCAAAATTTGGATCATACAGAACATCAACTGGGGAAAATTTCCAAAGCATCACAGAAGCCAATGAGGCTAGGATAATTTACTTGAGCTAAGGATCTATCTATTAGTAGTATTCTAAGTAACAGATCCTATTCCACTAGATGGCTTTTATAAACAGGAGTATAGCCTGAATAAGTCATTACAAGCATGATTTCTTCAGGAGACAGTGCAGAACAATTTGAAGTGGAGACAAAAATACACATAAATTGTCATGAATTTTCTTATCCTCCAAAGGAGGGTCTTTGAGAACTATATACTGCTCTGAAGTTTCACATTTTAAAATGTTATTTCCCCTTGAATAATAAAGTGAGGAATAAAAAACAAGAATTGCATTGCTAGCAGAGTAAAATCTGCATTCAAATTTTTATTTTAGTATACCTCATGCATATACGTGTAGGTTGCTCTGAAAGTAATGCCTCCTATTGGAAACTACAACACATACAAAGAGCAGAACAACACTACTTGATAGAGCAAATCCTCAGCTACGAAAGACTATTTTTCAACCCAGTCACCACCATTAGCTATGAATTTTCAGCAGTAATGAACAAGAGCCTGCATGCTGTGCTCAGAAAAATCTGCACCAGCTGAAGTGGCCCACTGTCACTGTCACCACCGCTGAAACACAGCACTCACTGCCTCACTGTGCTGACATCCACTGTTTGGTCTCCATCGAAGTTGAGCAACTGTCATTGAACGTCAGTGGACGTAATTTTTTCTCCGTAGAGGGACTGAATGACACACCTTTGCTTCATCCACTCTTCCATGTCAGAGGACATTTTATCGCACTGCCCCTCTGCTGCCATTCTTCACGTGACATCAAAATATAATGGAATACTAGGGAGAGGGTTCAACCTCTACTGCTATACCACCAACATCTGCCTCTGATGTTGTGGGCCAACATAATAAAATAGAAGGCATTGCTCTCAGAACAGCTCTCACATTTGTCACTGTCTTCTATGGAAAACAAACAGACAAAAAATCAGTCATCTTTTTAAAAACAAAAAAGAGTAAGCATATAAACAAAGATGGAACTGACTTTCACAGACTTTCCCATATTAAGTTATTCTTCAGATGAATGCATGAGAGCATTCACTCCTTGTAATACCTAGCCTTCATTTGTTTTGTAAGTGGAATTACTTTCAGGGCAGACCTCATAATAGCAGAAATGAGCTAAATGAGGTATGAGAGACATTCATCTTCCCTTAGGTAAGAAAAAATCCGTGTAAAATATTGGTGACATCTTACTACAATATTTGGGAGCCTCTTCAGTCCAACTCTTATTTGATTTATAAGTAACTGACTCATGGTTATCAGACACACACCATCTTCTCACCAGTCATTCTGTGTAAAGGTGGTCTCTTAAGATCTCTTTCGTATGTCCTAACTATTTCAAGGTCTTTTCCATCCCTATGCCTGGTATGATCAAAGTACATATGTTTCTGCTGTATTCCCATCTTTGTAACATATAATTACTCTTTGAAATGGAAAATACATAGGTCTTCACCAACACCATTTTTAAAAGCCCCCACAGCCTCATACAAGCAGCATGTATTTTTCACAATTTTATACCCAGGAGAACAGGCTATGAAATAATTACACTTTGCACTAAACTTTCATACATTCTTAGACTCCATCTTTTCACTGCCTTTTGTGAATGAATGAATGAATGAATGAATGATTGTTTTAGTGAGCAAGCCAAATTTTATTTCCTTTTGAATATCTCTGTTTTTTAATATACTCAATTTGAATTCATCTTCTGCTTCTGCAGTATATTCACTAAGTGTGGAACTGCTTCAGCTCTACTGGTTGAGACAAGCTATATACATTTTAGATTTGCTCCATTTAGGGATGATCTCCTCTCCTCACCTGACTTAAACTACAGTGTTCGATGCATCACATTAAAAAACTTCTGTGAAGGATCGTTGAGTCATCAATATATCCAATATTATTTAAGGTATAGCCACTTGTTTCTTCTACTATTTTAATCCTCACAGGATCCTCCAGATTACGTCCTGCATACACATTGAAAACTCCAACAGATAAGGATATGCTCCAACAAATTAAAATCTACTCACAGTCACAATCTTCTTCTTTACTGCAGTGTCAGTTGTTAAGGCAGGAAGTCTGTAAGATGCTTTGAAATGTGGGCTATCTACCAGCACCCTTCAAATACCAATCCTCTGGTCAGTTAAAAGCAAGTGGCTAGTCGCTTTTGTGCAATTTCAAGTAATGTATATTTTGCTTACATTTGCATTGTTCCTCTCTGGTACAGCACTACATTTCTTCCAGAAACCATATTCCCATTCCTTTCCCAGAGCAGATGGCTCTGCTCCACCTCATCCTTTCTGTTCTCTGATGCAAGTTGCTCTGAGGAACATCTGGATTAACACAATGATCCCTCCATCAGAATTTACTATGAAGAAATACGGAAGGAAAAAAAAGAGATATTTGTCACCTCAGTGGTTTTATTCTGCTTTATTGTAGGAAAATAATAGTAAAGATTAAGGCTATTGTTATCCTGTCTTGCTCTCCTAAGAAATTAGTGTCAGAATGTTTTACCATAAACAAACTCTCATTTATTTTTTATTTCTGTGGAGGTGTCAGGAAAACTAGCAGAGAAAGGTTTTGTTCAAAATGTTGACATTTTATAAATCTGTGCATGTAAGTAAATAAGTAAACAGCCTTTTAGAGGGGTTAGGGACTTCCACCTACTCATCTATGTACTAGATCAGTCTTCATCAGCTCTTCCACACACACAAGATTTCTGTGGAATTCAATGAGACCTGTAGTGTTTTCAGATTATGAAAAACAAGCAAGTGGCACAGTGTGATGAAAATACTGTGTCTCTTAAATAATCCCCAGCCTGAGACCAGCATTTATTTAGAGATTATGGTCCATATATATGCACATGGGTAGTTTCTAGTCTGGAACTGGCAGTAGATGTACTTAGAAACTTACATATACTCAGATGTATTTGAGATCCCAAATCAATCAATCATTAAATAAAACAGTCCCGTTTCTTCTACAATTCATGAACACAAATATCCTAAAGGGATAGGTTATATATAAATATATATAAAAATTTATTATTTACATATATATATAAAGAACAAGATAGCTCTGAAAATAGAGATGATTCAAGCAGAGTCAGAAGACAAGAAGACAAGACAATGAGTACATACATTTGTAGAAGAAATTTCCAGTCCATGACACACACCTCCCTTTTTCTCTAGTTTAGTAACTGGCAGTAGTTTTCAACATAGCACAACCCCCCACTCTCTCCTGGGTGGAAAACCTTTCCAACCTTTCCATGACCAATGCTGCCTGAGATTTGGCTGTGGCCACAGAGTGCCATTTTCATGGCTTCCTCCTTTCCTAATCCACTCTTTGCAGTCACCTCACTTCCTGCATCTTTTTTTCCATACCCATCCAGCCAAGTATCCTGAAACATCTCCCAGCTGCACCCAAGATTTTGCCATTTCTCCTTTTCTGTGCCACACAGAATAACAGTGCCAACACAGGCATCCAACAAGCTTTTCTGCTGTCTGTCACTCTAGGACATGGCCAGGCATATGCCGTTTCCCAGATATAGTCAACTTCATCCTGAGAGCTGAATGAAAACTGGCACCTGAGTGCATTAGAAGGACCAATTTCTCTTTGGTGTGTCTGCTCTGGAGCCCTAGTATCTAAGTGAATCGGGACACAAGGGGTCTTTTCAGCAAGATACCCAGTTAGTGCAGTTAGTTTTGGTTATAGGCTTGTTCTGTGGAGGACAGACAAATCCAACCCCATAGTTACACGGCATAAGTCTCTCTGCAACAAATGTGTTTTTCTCTTGAGCCCACCTTCTTATATGTTTTACCACAGGAGGGAGTGATTTAACATGTTCTATTGAAGTTTCTATTAAATTATATGGTTTTTAGAGTAATTTCTATGGAAACCTATTAATCTCTATAGTAGGTTGTTATCCTTGTTAAGTTCTATATGATGTTTTTTCTCATAAGGATAGTCTTGTAGCTGGAGGAAAAATCTTCAGCTGTACCATGAAAGGTGGAAAAAAGCAAAAATTTCAAAACTGGGGGATAACAGAAATAAGAGCAAGAAAAAGGACTATATTTAGTATTTATTTTATTATTATGGGAGTAATTTTTTTTCAAAGCTTGGGTTCTTACTGTACTACAGGAGATTACAGGGACCAAACCATTTTTTAAAATTAATTTTTAATAATGTGTAATAATCTGAGTGGCACTGGTCTGTGTGTGGAATTAGAATTCCTCTGATAGAAAAAGAAATATTTGTGCAGAGTTTTATGAGCAAAGTTGACCTGAGGCTTCCTGAGGCTGATTGAGAAATTGCAGACAACGAAGATCCTTAACCCCTTCCCAGCTCCATTTTCAATCTACTAAAGGATAAAGTCTCTGTGGTTTAATATACAAAGGAACTGACAAAGACCTGAAAAGAGCAATAAACTTGTATATGATTACAAGAAGCTCATACTTCTTTTAAATTTGACTTAATGACCAAACTGGCTTCTCAGCTCAGTAAGGCATGAACCTCCAGTTTAACATTCCATAGCTTTATTTAATAGAGCACTGCACTTCAAAGAAAATGTTTGGAGGTCAGCTTTCTACAGCCTAGAAATTTGCTATTAATTTCCCTTCCTTTAGTTAAGAGACAAGAAGCGACAATCGGAAAATCACGACACTTGATACAGGCTCAAAGTGTCCAAAAAGCAGGACAGTTCTGAACTGAAAGCAGGGAGGGGGAATCCCTGAACTGAATGTGCCTAATCCTTACAATAAGCTTGGAGTTAGCTGTCCTAATTCTTTCTCGAAAAGCCTAAAACATGGGTGTTAGCAGGGGTTAAGGAGAATATTTATGAGACCTAAAGATAAAGACCCTGCTAATGTTACTGCCTGTTGCCATACATTTCCATTAACCTGCAACAACCTACCAGTGGGCCAGCTCTGTGGGTGTTAATCTCCGTAAACTTTTTCATCCAGTCAAACATGTTTTGCTAGGGCATTGTGCTAACCTCAAAGCTTTCCCTGTTCCAGCACTGCTAGTGATAATTATATTTATTAATGATTTCCGGTTACTAAAGGATACTGAATCTGCAGCGCAAAGAATGCATCTCTTAAAGTTGAAAAGGAAAGTGCAGCCATCACTATAAGGAAAACTCCAAACCTCTATATGCTGAAGGATTTACAATAAAGGCTGATACATTTAAGGGAAATAGGGAAGTATGATCAGGAAGTCATTACCTAAATCAACAAATATATAGTACGTATAGGGAATTGTTTTACATACACTGTCATTAAAGAAAAAATATTTCTACTGCAGAGTTTTGTAAAGTCAGTAAGGTTTACACAAAATGATTTTGTTTTTTAAAGTTTTATCTAAATGTTTACTAAAAACTGAAAACATGGAACTTCGTTAGGAAGGGATAAATGGAAATGAACTCCACCTAG
This sequence comes from Pavo muticus, assembly GCA_016647715.1. Taxonomy (NCBI): domain Eukaryota; kingdom Metazoa; phylum Chordata; class Aves; order Galliformes; family Phasianidae; genus Pavo; species Pavo muticus. The sequence continues at coordinate 281,130 of JACDJE010000652.1, read as the reverse complement.
AATACATAGTTGTGTATTAATTGTTTAAAGGCAACTGCTATGATGTTTAATTTCACGTTCTGATTTTTAAATTTCTCTTCCATGATTTACTTCCTTTTCTCAAGGGCTAGGACACCAAACATCTTTGACAGTAGAGGACCTATGGCCTGTGTGCTAGAAAACTTACAATGCCACTACAACATTTTTTGGCAATCTAATAAATCCTTGGTGCTTAACTGAACTGGTACATTAACTTGGTGCTTAACTCTGCACTAGCTGATTTATTAATTAGGAAAATGGAGAAGTGGCAGGAAGACTGTGCTGTTAAGAGTGCTCTCTGACTTTTCCTAGAAAGACTAATGCAATTGTGGGAGCCCTTACTGAACTTCTGTTGGATCAGGATATTACCAGATATGTGACTTAAACAGTCTGTCAGAATAGTATTTTATAATATGTTAGCAACCGTGTTTTAATTAATATATTTTAAAGCATTACTTAGCATCTGGTGGTGTTTGCTGGTGGCAGTCCAAACTCACTGGCAGTAGCTTTTACTCCGTCCTCTAAGTATTAATACAAGATCAGGCACAACACAGCTAGCAGGTCAAGGGAAATGATAGTTCCACTCTGCTCTGCCCTGTCGCAGCCTAACCTCAAGCACTGTATGCAACTTTAGTCACCACAATGTAAGACAAAACTACTGGAGAGCATCCAAAGGAGGGCTGCAAAAATGGTAAAGAGTCTGGAGGGAAAGGCATATGAGGAGCACGAGGACAGTGACAGGACCCAAGGGAATGGCATGGAGCTGCGTCAGGGGAGAATTTGGACAGCATTCTCAGGAAATACAGTTTGATTTTTGAGTGGTCCTATGTGGATCCAGGTGTTGAACTTAGTGATCCTTGTAGGAGTGCCTTCCAACTCAAGATATTCTATGAGTCTTTGAAGATATTGACACAACTACTTGAGAGTAATGGTAGCAGCACTGCCTAAGAAATGTAAGCTTACCACGAACTCAATTATTTCCTATATTTAGGCCTTAACTAAATTTACATATATAATATGTTAGATAAACTTGTCAGGATAAAGGAAAGAAACATTTCCTACTTGTGAAAGAAGATAGAGGGGACATCAAAACTGGCAAGAATGGTATGCATGGAAGAAGCCTGCATGGTTAATGCAGACTAAAGTCTGCTAGCAGAAGTCCTTCCTGCTCTGAAGGCACTGAGAGCTACGTGCAAGCTGCAAGAGGAATTTGGCTATGCTAGACGAGAAGGAGGCTCCAGACAGCAGTGATGGTTGAGGCTCAGGCATATTGTTCATTAGTGGAAGATTCTGTGTGCACAATGGTAAGTTAGGATAAAGTAATTAATTGGCTACATAAGATTTAATTTGGGACCTAGGCGATACAAATTTAGAACAAAGTGTCTTTCTTCATTATTTCCATCATATTTCTGCATCTTTCTGTTCCTTGCTTCCCTAGATACTTGCCAGTATATCTTCATGAGTCTTCTATGGTTGATTGAACAAATTTCTACAGTTCTACAGTAATAATAAGAATTTTCAGTTGGGTTAGAAACTGTAGTTGGCTGTCTCATTCATGCTTTTTTTTTTTTTAAAAAAAAAAGAATGCCTATATTTAGAATAGATGATAACACTGTACTAAAGGAACCTGTCTTTTGTCATCTCAGATTCAAAATGGAAAGCGTTCTCTTTATTTAAAGAAGCTAGAAAAAAAAAGATAGCAGAGGAAGAAGCAAGTTTTTGCTTGGGTGACATGACAGTTTTAGAGCTGTTAATTACAAATCCTTAAATACATGTCTGCAACATTCAAAGACTTCCTTTTGTGGGCTGGGGTTCTACCATTGCACTGGACTCATTTAACTAAAATATGCAATTAAATCTGGAAATCCCATCTCCATTTAACCTCCAGCCAGGTGTTCCTGTTGCCTCCTTTTTGTGAACATTAGCCAGGGGGTGATGCAGGTGGAGGAAATGATCAGGCTCACCACGGGCATGCACACATGCTGGTGCTGACACAAGAGAAGCAGCAAAAAAGCATGGTGAGACAAGGCAGTGGGTAGACCAGAATTACCTACTTTGAGAGCAGACCACACTTTTATTAGCTTAAAGCAGTTGTGAATCCTCAACCTCAGGCCTAACAGAAATGAAAATTATTTATTTGATGACAAGAAGAACTACACTTTATTTACATCAAGAATAAAGATTCCATATTTCAACTTACAATAGTTTTAATAAATGAAAACTGTAGCACTACTGTAAAATCTCTAATAAAAGGAAAAGTGAGTAATATTCATTCAGAAATGTGAAAGAAAATTGAAAGGCAGGGTGAATGTTTACTCCTAAGTGAGCAGGGAAGACATTCTAAAGTTTGCATAAATATCAACAATACCTGTGTTAGCAAAAACAAAAAACACTGTTGCCATCTTTCTTGCTCATTTCTTTTAAGTTGCTGTACTCATAGCCATGTAATTGTCCCTGTGAATTTAAAGGAATGCTGGAAAACATTTTTTAACTTGTTGGCAGAGCTCTCAGCAGGAGAAACAGGCAGTACTGCCATTTCTTGCTCCTTCCTGCGAGAGAAAGGAGACTAGTGGCCCTCTGTGGCAAGTGGAGTAGCTTCCTACTGTGCTCTGCAGAAGGCATTGCAGACTTGCAGCCCCACAACGGCAATAAGAAACAGCAGGGTTCCCTTCTCTCTTGTCTCTTTCCCGAAGACAGCTCTTTGTCCATCTCCTTTTTCCACAGATATTCTTTTTCAGACATGCAATTTCTTGAGACTCATGAAGGAAAGCTGTTCTACTCCGGTGGAGTACTAGAGCTCCCCTTGCTTAAGTCTTTCTCATGGGACCGAAGGAGAAAGAGTCCAGAAGGAGTAGATGAGTATGGAAGGAATGGAGGGAAAAGCATGCTAGTTGGAGTGCAGATAAAAAGACAGTGGGAAAATGAGAAGCATTAGCTTAGGTGACCTGTGGTGGTTCCATAAATCTTGGTTGTATTTTGCTTATAAAAAAGAGCAAAGGACGGTAAGTCCAAGACCCATCATGTAGTGCAAAGCAGTCTTATTATACTGAGGATATGTATCAGACTGACTAGCTGTCTCCATCTCTACCACTTATTATGTGCACATATGAATTTCAAACACCTTGAGTATTCAGACAACTTTATATAGACTTCAGAATACCACCTTCCTTATATCAGCTTGCAGTTATTATACAAGGTTGGGTTTTTCCTAGCAAGAAGGATGCAGTAGACATAACTGGGAGGACATGGTAGCTAGCATCATTGGCAGGGTTTGTGAAACAGAGACATCTACTGGTTGAGCTTTGGGGGGAAATATCTTCTTTTGCAACTTTGCAGTGCTGTGCTCTCCTCCTTTTCTTTGATCTGCATCATTAATCTGTTATGATAGGTCTGCCACTTAATCCATGGCCTCAGAAAATATGCACACATGTCAAAATGAGTTTTGTTATAAATTATTTAATGGTTTACAAAGCAATGCTCAACACTTGCCACCAATTGATTTTTAACTTCTGTATGCTTACAGTGTTTTTCAAAATCTTTAGTGATATTATTCATTTATCACAACATAGAATCACAAAAGCTTGAGACAATAACATTTTAGAGGCAATTCTGTAAAGCAGTGAAAGCAAAAATTCCCTATTTGACCATTGAAACCTATAATTTTCAGCTTAGAAACATTAACACTGAAGTTACACAGAAAAAGAGTATATCTTGTTTACTTATTAAGACCTAAAGTGTGATACAAATAAAAAAATCCACAGATGGTGACTTAAATACCCTAAAAAAAAAAAACAACAACAACCAAAACAGTATTAACTTTCATGTTTACAGAGGAGATTCATTACCCTAGTGGTTGAGGAGTAAAGCAGTGGTAGGAGGAGCTTGGGAGGTCTGGAGGTTTGGAGAGATGCAAGTACACTAGCAAAGTTAGAACACTTATTTAAACGTTATTCATATTATCCATGTTTTATATGTCTGTAGAAACAGACATTCTCATGAGAATAATTTTTTGAGGGTTTCCTGGTATCACTTTTCTCCAGTCAAGCTAGAAATATTACCAGACACGCTCTGCTAACAACTGTTTTTTAAACAAACAACTTTTCTCCATTTTTCTTCAGTTGAATTTAGCACACAAAAGAAAGAAAATTATTTTCAGAAGGAAAAAAAATTGCATGAGCCATCTTTTGAATGAAAAACTAAAAAAAAAAAAAATGCCAGACTGCTTTAGTGAGTTCAATTCTATAGAAAAAGTAACTACCTGGTTCAAAAAGCTTGGAAGCTCAAAGTATGCAGTTACCAAATGCCACCTCCCTTAAATCTATGATTTCCACTATGCCAGTGTTGCATACATTTGAGGAAGCAATACTCATCTGCAGCAATAAGGACCATGTAAAACGATTATAGAAGTAGAAAGGCAGGTAAGTAGACAGATAGACAGACAGGTAGGTAGGCAGGTAGAATCCTTTCAGTTTTTGGATTACATTTAATTTCACAGCCTCTTAATACATGATGTCCTCTTGGGGAGAAAAAAAAGTTTATGTTAAAATACCGCTCTACTTCAGTAAATTTTATTTATTCACCATATCGCAGTGCCTGCTAAAAAAATTTCCCAGAGGACTGAAATATGATTTGAAGCCTTAAGTGTGAAGAGGCTCTTTGTAAAATTTTATTCTCTCTGCAGTAATTCTACTGTTAAAAGTGACCAGCTATAGCTCACCTCTCAAAATATATCTTGTATCATGACTGATATCACTCTTCAGGGTTAAGCTAGGGCAGAAGGAGCCGGTTCACGTCTAATTGTTGAAATGTATGCTTAGTTCAAGTTAAACAATAGTTCCATTGGAAAAAAAAATCAGCACAGAGGTGCTGAGTTGTGAAAAGAGTGTTGTTTTGGGCCCAGTCGCCTGAATAGACTTGTTAAAGCCCATAGCTGATGTATGCTAAGCAGAGCCAGGCAGTATGTGGAGAGAAAGGGAGGGCAGGCCAGTTGAGCAGGCACATCACTCTCTGAGCCAGGGCACACACTTTGATGGCTCCTTTGGAGGTATGAGTGAAAGCCAAACCTCTGTTCCCTCTTTTTTTTTTTCATTTCTGCCATGCAAAGATAATCAGGTTTATGTAAAGTATGTGTGCTCTTTTGACAGTCCGCGATATCTCATTAATTCAATCACACCAAACACCATTGTTCCCAAAGTGTTTGAAATGCGGATAGGCATGGAGGCTTTCTTAATCCTGTCAATCAATGTTAACATTTTTCTTGCAGTTGCCATGGCCAGGGCCAGAGTTCATGAAAACACAGAATAAGAGCCAACAAAACAAGAATAAAGACTTATTTGAGATACTCTTTTTAAAGGACATCTACCATGCACAAAACATGGGAAGTAAATGTAGACAAGTTTGGACACTATGGCTCACTGTGAGGAAAAAGGGGGAAAAAGAATTTGAAAATCAAATAGGCCTATAAAAACTTGACCCAAGAGTCTCTGGGAAAAACCCGATGAATTGCTCCCTAGTAGAACAATGTTCTTTCTTTCGTGCGTTCTTCAGGAGGACAATGCCCAATATATTATAACACATGCCACTGATGTCTTTACACTGTTGTAAGCCAGCTCAGACCAACGGAATGCTGATCACGGACAACAAGAGATTGTGCAGCAGTAATTCTCTCTTTCTCCGACTCAGTTACAAACAAGCACTGGGAAAATTATTCATGCATATAGGCCAACAAAGCAGAGACGGGAGATTTGCGATGTCATGCAGTGAGATCATGTGACAAACCTTAAGATAAAACCCCAAGCTTTCACCCTTTGTAATTTTGTAAAATAACCAATTTATCCCTATGAATGTAGCAGCCAAAATATCTTATCATACTGTTGGAAACTGTGGACATTTTAGTCTCGCACTACAGATTAATGAGACCACAGTGCACACACCTAAACAAAGAAACATAACCATTACATAATTACACAATTTCTAAAGCTAGGAGAGAAAATTCCTCACTGGGATTTGCTGCATCTCTGCTGACTTCTAGGAGGCTGCAAATACATTTATACATGCTTCTTCAGTAAACAGGAGGAAAGAGGTGCTACTAAACCATACAAGAACCCAAAGACAGATTTTTTCTTAGGTGTATACAGAATATTTGGACATCTGTGTAGGTGCCATGTTTCACACTTCAAAACAAGATTTGTTTCCTGTTTAAAACAAAAAACAAACAAACAAACAAAAAAACAATATAACAACAACAACAAACAATTGTGTGTGTTTTGAGATAAATCTAGAATATCTGGTATTTTAGATACGAAAAGGATAGGAATGGTGGCTCCTTGATAGCTGTCATACATGTCAAGGTTTTTTCATCAAGATTTTTGCAGGTTGCAAAGCAAGTCCTTTCAGCACTTGTAATTAAGTAATGTTCTTCCACTGTTGTGGCAGATCTCCACTGATCTAGAAACATACATCTACATGGATCAATAAAATCTGACATGATACAGAGTGCTTCAGTGGGACAGCACAGCAAAACAACCTCTTTGCCAAAGACAGAACCTTAATGCGCTAGAGTAAGTCTGACACTCATATATGTAAGCAGGCAAGGAGAAAAGAAGAAAATTTATCTCAGTGTTAGTGAAACAGAGCTAGAAGACTCTGTACATTTCTAATGGCTATACTCTAAGTGAAGCTGAAAACTTGTGAGCTGTGTTGACATTCTATGGTCAAAGACAAAGCCTGCTTCTGCCATCTTTCCAGGTTCGACAGTATGCAGAAGTTTGATATTTTTAGTATCAATTTCACCTTGACAAGCCAAGATAAGGTATCTGACCCCAGAGGTCATTCCTTTTAGGCTTTCCCAAAGTACCCTGGGTACTGAACCTAGAGGGGATAAACTCAGTTTCTGTATCTCCTTCATTCCCATAATTTATTCTTCATCCTCTTCCGCATGACATACCATTTTCTCCCTCCTCACACACTGGGGCAGTAGAAGAAACTATTCTCAGCATCTCCACCCATTCTTGTGCAGATCAGGAGAAAACTGAAGTCCTTCCTGCACATTTCCTAGAGATATTTCAGATAAGCCAAGAGTCATGTGGCTCACAGGCAAAGTACACAGTTTGAATAAACCTAACCAGCAGAATGGCAGGAATTTTTGCATAGTGCTAGACCTTTCTGGATCAGCTAATTTATTTAGCAATGGAAATAAATGCTTTTAGTGTTGTTGTTTAGTTTTGGGTTTTTCGTGCTTTTTTTGCGCTGTATTTTCTGTCTTGCAGTTATGCACTGCTTTGCTTACTATCTAAATATCATTGTCACAATATTCTGTTACTTAACTCATATGAGCACCTGAAATTAAAGACTCAAAAATTAAATATACAAAAGATGTGCTAGCCAGTGAATGTATTCTGAAGATAGTACAATTATATATTGATAGGATTGTTATTATTTACATTATTCTCAATTCCAGTAGATAGATTTCTGAAAACATCTATAGCTGAAGAAAAACTTCAGTCTGTCATACTGCTTTCTGTGTTACCAGCTTCCTTCTTTTCTTTGCACCTCCCCTTCCCACCTCCACTTACTGTGCATCTACATTCACTCACTCCCAGTCTTCCTCTTTGGCAAGCTTCCCCAGTTTTCTGTTTGATCCTTTCTGTTTTCCTTAGTACCTTGTGCACAACATAAGAATGGGAAGCTTTGGTCAGTCCACTGTTCACTCCATTCCACACCCAGCTGCAATATAGTTCCCTTCTGGAATAACGATTTTTGAGGCAAATGGTAAAGAAGAAAAGTGATATAAACATGAGATGTTTTTCAGTATTTCCTCAACAGTGCTATCTGACTATTTGAAAATTCACCCGTGAAAACAACTGATGTATCTAGCTTGATCATATTTCAGGAACGATCAGAGATGAAGTGTTACTGGACCTGATGCTCACCAGTGTGGAAGAGATCATTAAAGAGGTTAAGGTTGGAGGCAGTCCGGACTGTAGTGACCATGTCCTGGGTGAGTTTGTGATCTCAAGGAATATGGGCCTGGCAGAGACCAGAGTCAGGATGCTGAATTTCAGGAGAGCAAACTTCAGGCTGTTTAAGGAATTATTGAATGAGTTCCCCTAGTAAACTGTCCTTAGGACACACGAATAGAACAGACATGGCAGTTCTTTAAGGACACCTTTCTGAGAACACAAGAGCTCTACCATACCCCAGCCTATAAAAATCAAGCAGAGGAGGCAGGAATCATGGCTGAGCAAGAACCTGCTGGTCAAACTGAGGGAAAAGAAGGAAAAGTAGCAGCAGTGAAAGGAGGGATGGATAGCCTGAAAAGAATATAGGGATGCCATCTGGACACATGGAGATGGGATCAGGAAATCCAAGGCTCGGAATGGAACTAAACTTTGTGAGGGATGAGATGTTAGGAGGAAATTCTTTACTCAGAGTGCGGTGAGGTGTTGGACCAGGTTGCCAGAGAAGTTGAGAATACCCCATCACTGGAGGTGTTCAAGGCATGGCCTTTAAGGTCCCTTTCAACCTGAACCATTCTATGATTCTGTGACTCTCATTTCTTGAGATTTTTGGATCATTGGTCTACATAAACTTGCCAAAACAGTTGTCATGATAAGGCTGCACCATTAAAATACTAAGCAGGCAAGAAATTCAATATCTAGTATGCCAAATGGGTGAGATTGTTACTGATTCCATATACGTCATGATAATTGTTTTAAAAATATTAACACTATTTTGTTATATACACCTGCAGTATTCACTGTGCATTTCCCAGTCACTATGGACGATGGGAAGACCTAGAGTACTATGTAAGTGTTTATCTCTGAGACAAGTAGAGATACCTTACTCCATGAGGAAGACCAGAAAGTGACAGAAACTTCACGAAAGTGACTGCACCCATTGTTGCCCTGCTGGAACAACACAGACACCTCTTCCTCCTTCTAGCAACACTGTTCTGCTCCAAGTGCTGCATGCAGAGCCATGGGAATTATGCAGCCTGATAACTTAGCAACCGTCAAGCAATACCACATCTGGAGGTTCCCAGTTATCTACTAATCCAGATATAGCACCTTTAAACAAACCTTAGCACCAGATTAGTAGCAACTCTTGTGAAATCACATGGCAGTTCTGGTTGGAAGGAGTTCAAGATGTGTCAGCTGTGAGATCAAAGCAGATTTCTCAGTATTTTATCCAGTCTTGAAAATATGAACTCCACAGCCTCCCTGGGCAAGCTCATCCACATCTGTACTGTCCTGACACTGACAGTTCCTTGTAGATGGTTAACCAGACCCACACTTGTTTGAACCTAAGGTTTTGTCTCCTTATACCCTTCTGTGCACCAGGAAAATGTGTCTTTGTCTTCTGAATAATCTTCTCATACATACTGGAAGGCTGCTGATAAGTCTGTCATAATAATTTCTTCCTCAGGGTGAACAAGCCATATTCTGCCAGCCTGTTTTAACAAAACAGGTGAACCAGCCTCCAGCCAGCATTATGGTCCTCTGCTAAAAGTGCTCCCATTTATGGACATCTTTCTTTCAAAAGGAGCCCAAAACTACACCTAGATTTCTAGCTATCACCTAATGAGTGCTAAATTTAGAAGGATAAGCACTTCCCACCACCTACTGGCTATGGTCCTGTCAATAACAATCAGTAGTGATGCTGGCTGTCAGTACTTACACAGCATGCTGCTGGCTTCTGCCCAGCCTGCAGTCCACCAGTCCTCCCCAGACTTTCTCCATAGAGCTGCTTTCCCAGTGCTCATGCCCCAGCCTGTAATGTTGCAAGGTACTCTACCTTCCTTGGCACAGGGCTCGATACTTTTCATTCTTGCATTTCACATGATTCTTGTTGACCCATTCCTCCAGACTGTCCACGTAGCTCTGAATGGTCTTCTTGTTCTTGAGCTTATTGTGTTATCCCCACAATTTGTTATCACCTGCAAACTTCGTGAGAGTGACGTCCCTCATATCTTCCAAGTCACTGCTAAAGATGTTAAAGATGCTAAAGGTCCTAGTACAGACCCTGTTACCCTACCTATTACCATCCTCCAGACAAAGCATGACACATTAACTGCTACAATTTAGCCATTTCATCCATTTGGTTTTTGAACCATCCAGTGAAGAATGGCTGATAATTTGCAGATCTTTATAATGCAAAATGATCACAAATAGTACCCAGAATTTTGGAAAGGCTAAGTTTTTACCATCATGATTTTCTTATCTTTCTTTTTCTTTTCAGAGAGTAAGAATACACAAAAGAATTTGCTTGTACAATTATATGAAATTATAATTTTGCTTAGAAAAGTGTCCTTGCACCTATCTCTAAGTTCACATGTTTTTTTCAAAGAAAGAGAGAAAG